>OY757920.1:48453518-48761018 GCA_963585895.1 Sepioteuthis lessoniana | reverse complement strand
GCAGAGAGAAGCATGTAAACTTCAAATAGTGATAAAACTGCAAATCATTCTTTCTTGCACAAATAGCTGCTCCTCTTGATTTTTTTCATTCCTTCAAATTTTCACAGATCCAGCAAGTATAAAATATTACCTATAAATTTGTACAGTCCTACCAATTTTTTAGAAATTATTGTAACATAATCTTTCTATCTCTCTTTCCAGACAAATATTAACATACTAAATGAAACAAGTATTTTTAATCAGCTGTTGAAGACTAATATTATGTAATGATTTCGATCCTCACAGAATGCTATGCAGTTGTGACTTAGTACTAAAGTACTTTCTGTCCATTTACACATGCTTTTACAGTTTCACCTATGAATAAATGACCATGTGCCAGACTAAGCTTTGTAAATACAGTATCATCCATGAATAAGTCCACCCCTGTCAATCTCCTGGTGCTTACTGTCAAGCTAGGATAAGTTAACTTCAACATCAAAAACCTGTAAGGGTGCTTGAAGAAGAGCAATGTTTAGTATGCATCTTCTGTTTTTATACTAATAAGATATCACTGGGCACCAACTTTCAAGAAAGGGTTAGTAAACCTCTACTTTGGGCATGGAATAGGCTCATTGGCCAAATGGTTAGAGTGTTTGCCAATGGCCCAGTTGACTGGAGTTCAATCCCAGGTTGAGTCATACCAAAGACTTAAAAGATGGTACTTGATGCCACTTTGCTTAACACTCAGCATTATAAGGTATGTATCAAGGGTAAAGTGGAGCAATCCAGGGAAAAGAGTAGTGCCCTCCCCTACACTTTGGCGTAGTAGCTATTGAAAAGGAAACCTCTGAGTTGCCCTTGACTATGATTAATAGATTGGCTTTTATTTGACACAAAATATATTTTATTTGAAAAAATTTAAAGCATTGTACTTAAAAGCAAAAATTGCTGTTGCGAGCTGTGGTCAACACAGCTTGATTAACATGTAGTGAACCTACTAAAGTTATTTGAGAGCTAGGATTTTATTGGAGGATTTAAAGTTATGTGACTAAAAATTCTAGAAGTTAAAAATTAGATTTTAAGTTTGAATTAGTTAACCTTGAGCTACTGAAAGGCACAGATGAGTAAAAACCAGTGCGGTGATTTCCATTAATGTTCAATTAGGCATGCTCCAATTTTTTCATACAAGCCGGTTGTGTATAAGAGATGTTTAAAGAAATAAAAAAAAGTGTACGCAAGTAAAAGAGACTTTGTTATTAGTCACAACAAAGAAGATGGAGCAGCAAGAAAACCGACCACTGTCTGAAAAAGAACACAAAAGAGAATAGAATGACATCCAATACAATGGCCAGCATGCATCTTCTATTTTTATACTAATGAAAATCACTGGGTGCCTGTTCACAAACCGCAACTTCAAATACCTGTTAGGGTGCTTGAGAAAGAGCAATGGTCAGTAGGCATCTTCGTGAATTACATTACTTCAAATCTTTGTCAGTGTTAATGCTGTAGGAGCATAAGACCAATGGCTAAGAAGCAAGTTCTCTAATTACATTACTTGACAATCACTGTCTGGGAATCTGCTGTAAAAGTATGGTTAACAAACCTTTACCTCAAACTATTGTTATGTTACCTTACAAAGAGCAATGGTTAGTAAGCAGTTTCTCTTATTGCATTATCTAAAATCATTGTTAGTTGGGGGAACCTGGAGGGATGGTTAGCAAGCCAGTCTCTTTATTGTTCAAGTCTTTATTTCACTCTTTCTATTCTCACCATTTCTTCTCCTCCTTCTTCTTCCTCTTCCTCTCTTTTCTATGTCAACAATAAGCATGCTTACGCATTGTAGCCTCATGATGAATGGATCAATCAATAAGTATAAATCATAAACTGATTTTGTCCAGTTGGTTCTGATTTTGTCCACTACAATTGCAAAGACTAAAACGTTTTTTTTTTTTTTCTTTTTATTCAATCTCTGGATGCTGTTTTTGGCTTTACTGGCCATAATGCATAGAAATCAGCTCCCCTTGAAAAGATAGTAAATATTTATTTTATAGATTTTGTGAACACTCACAGCTCATAATATAATTTTTCCTTCTCTTTTGTGAATTTATGGCAGAGAGGTGGGAAGATGGGATAATAGAATTTTTATTTTGATTAAATCAGTATGTGCATTGCAATAGGAAGGGGTGTTATATATTTATAACAGAAAAATAATGCCTGAATTTATATTATATTAGGTGTGTGCAAAAGTTTCCAGCATTTGAAGTTTTGACTGAGCATTAGATTTTTAGTTTTGAAAAACAAAGTAACCGGAAAGTTTTCTACAGACCTAATATGTTATAGAAATGTGGGTGATATTGATACAGAAAAGTTGGCTGGTTTTTATGGCATGTCAGCTTTTGATAGACACCCCATTCATTGGGTTTAAAATACACTGACTGTATCCCCTGCAGAGGGCTTTGTACTCTCCAAAAAAGAGGTATCCATGGTATGACATTAAGCTGCATCTGGTTGTGATGCTCCAGTTCAGGTCATACCTAGGATATCTCTTTTTTGGGGAGTGAGTCTTACCCATCTGCAGGGGATGCAATCAGCACATCCTAAACCCTTAATATGAAGAAGGACAAGTCATGGGATGGCAATAATAGGACCATAAAATAAAGAAAAATTATACCATCATGCCAAAGAAAGTTATGATACCAATGACTTACAGATATCGTTAATATCTTAATAAGTATGTTTAAATACTTGTAACATTTGTGATCCATGAGAATCATAAGATTTATTTTAGAATCAATGCCTCAATAGTTTTGTTTCTTTGTTTAATGGGATATCAACCTTTCAGGGTTATTCAATGCCAAAGCGATCCATATAGAAGCTATTTAACTCATAGCAGGGGGTAAAAGGTTATTAGCCTGAAAGTAAATGTAATAGCATATCTGGAAGTAAAAGGCAGCATTAAGATATCTGGAAGTAAATATAATAGCATATCTGGAGTTCAAACTCACAATGATATCACAATCTAGCATGTTAGCCTCTACAACATACGGACTCCACCTAATACTCTGAGTATTGTATCAAATTGATTGATAGTAAAGAAGATTTTTTTCTCTTGTTTGACATTAAAGAACCATATTTATTCATACATCATTTGAGTAATTAGTATTAAAATCAGAAAACATTGTACAGGTACATTATTTTGATGATTATGTTAACTTTTATCTGCTAAGTAATTGCTACTTTATTGATACCTTTTCCAGGTAGAAATCTAAATGTTAACCGTCATCACTTGAGTGGCCCAAAAATAGTCTAGAGTTTATTGCGGCTTCTAAAATCATCATAAGAATAGGATGATAAATTGCCCAAACTGACAATTTTTACATAGGTAACTGGGAAACAGACTATAGATTAAGATTTTTTTTTTAATACGCATGCTTTTTACATATGATAATAGGGGTTATATTATACATAAAGATAATGATTGTTCCTGCTTTTTAAATATCAAAATCATGTGTTGAATTATATATGAAAATATGTTAATGCTTTTATGCATAAAATGATTGATTGATTTTAATCACATGTCAACCTGTCTAGGAATGTTTTTTGCTCTTATGGAATATCAACCTTCATGGGTTATTTAATGCCAAAGCTGTCATTGTAGAAGGACAGTAGTAGTACTATTTGATACATAGTTGGGAGGCGGGCAAGGGAGTTCATACCTTTCCTAAGAGTATTGGCCAGAAATTGAATGGAATTTTATCTCACTTACTATAATGCAGCAAGTTAACCACCATGCCCTGCTATATAGTAATAAGGGAAATTAATACATTGTACATTTATATTTTTTAAATTTTTTTGTCTAGTTGTTTTTTAAGAGTTTTTTCCACAAAATTATGACATCAAATATTCCTATCTATTACAAATGTTTTGCACACAGTTATATGGTTTCAAGTTTTCTTATCAAATAAAAATAATTATATGGTTTCAAGCAATTATCTCTATTCAATTATAGTCATTTGTTTTCATATGGTTATATAGTTTCAAATAACTTATAATAATCCCTAGTAAACAATTATAACTTCAAATAATGATTCTTAATATATATAAATTATAATTATATGACATCAAATGCTATCAAATACAAGTAATTTTTAAATGATTTATTTGACCCATAAATGGACCCTAATAGATACTTAATGGCATGTCAACCCATCTAGGAATATTTAATGCCTAGAGGTTCAGGAATTATATTCATTACATATTCATATTTACATTTTTTCTGTAATTTTTTGACCCATGGATAGGATCCTAACTGGTACTATCACTCTGGGTCAGAGTACACCTGGGAGTAATGGCAATGAAATAGTACTCCACTCACCCTAAAACTTCAGAATTGGACCCTCACCATCAGATGCAGTTTAGTGTCATACTAAGGACATGTGCTTTTTGGTGGTGGTGGGATCTTACTCTTTTGGTGTTGATATAGTTAGTGCATTCTAAGCCTTGACAAGGGAAAGATTTAGTCAATAGAAAATATAATGAAACTCTGAGAATTAATTTTCATTTATCGTGGACTTTTTGTCCTCATCTTGGTAGTTTTTTTTGTTTTTTTTGTGTAGTTTCTTCTTTCACTACGTTTCGGTCCAATTGCACCTCTGATAGGAATGCTGAGTCTTGTAACTGTATCCCCAATAATTACTGCCTTCCATAGTTGTTGTCTATTGCACCACATTTTTGACCAAGTAAACCTCTGGCCGGCTTGGGTAGGATTTGAAACCGCTATCATCTGACAATGCTCACCTGGAACCGTAGAGACTCAACGCCTCTATCCGCTGCGCCACGGGCCCCAAAACGTAGTGAAAGAAGAAACAACACAAAAAAAAAAAAACAAATAAAAACTACCAAGATGAGGACAAAAAGTCCGCAACAAATAAAAATTAATTCTCAGATTAAGAAGCCTCATCTCAAAATGATTCCAATTAAAGACAAGTAATGAAACTCTCACATATATATGCAGCAAGAAATAAAATAAGAAACAAGAAGAATTATCTGTTCATTTCTTTTATGCTTTTTTTTATTATAAAAAACAAAAATGAATTGATAATGGCTTAGAAGTAACCAAGAATGACAGTGAACAGGCAGATAATTACAGATTTCTTGATCCTTCGTACCTAAGTTGAAATTGGTTTCATAATTTTTTTCTAAAACAATTGCTCTTAACTAATTTTGACCCTTTTATTGTCTGCATAGAAGAGAGACATTTATTTGTTTTGCCCAAGAATAATTCTATCAAATGTATGACTTCAGGAAACTAAACTTTGATCTCTGTATTTGTCAGGTCATTATTATTAGGCATCTCTAGTATTTCTAGACGGTCATCCAATTAAACATATTTAGCAAACCAGTTCATTTTTGGTAGCTTCTTATAAAACAGTGAAATAGTCTTAATTGTTTGACTAATTTTAACAGAATGTCATCCAGTCTAGGGTTTTTTCATGCCTAAAGGTTAGAGAATCACATTCTTTGTACATTCATATTCCCATTTTTTGTGTAGTTGTTTCTTAAGAGAGCTTTTTTTCTGCATAAGATTATGTTGTATCAAATATTCCTATCTAAGAGATCTATTTGACCCATAGATGGGACCCTAACAGGTATCATCCAGGTGAAAGTGGACCTTAGAGTAATGTCAATGAAGGGGTACTTAACACTCTCCAAAGCTCCAGAACGAGATTCTCAATATCAGATGCAGTTTAGGGTCATACCCAGGACAACCACTTTTTTGTGAGTGAGTGGGGGGCTTATCCCTCTGCAGTAGATATAGTCAGCAAATACTGAACCTTGCTAATAGAATTTTGATATATATTCTTATATATCTAAGTCAAGAAGAAATATGATTGACTTCTACAATACAAATTAATGCATTAATTTGTAATCGTTTCATTCATTTGGGTGGGGGAGGAAACTAACAAAACATTTGATTTTTTACCGTTTCAAAGACATGTCTATTCTCTTTAAATTACAAATACTTAATACTTATTTGGAAAAATAACATATATATCCATGCATTTTATACATAGAAATAGGAATTACATTATACATCAAAATAACATATAATCATGCTTTTTATACATATATAAAGCAAGAGATCACATTATACATGGAATAATATATATTTCTGCTTTTTATATCTAGAAATAAAACACTGCATTCTAAATGATATCTACATTATTTCATACTTTATTAATAAAACATATACAAATTTTGTATTGAATTTGTCAATAGCGAAGCTGGATCTCAGAATTTCTATGGATCCATTTCATTATATAATTCTTATTGTTGATTTCTAATTCTTGTAATTCATTGAAAAAATAATACTATGTCCCATATTTCAGTTGCGTATAAATTTCATACACTAAATTCAACAAATACAGGATAGAGATGGTATTATTCTTTATCCAGAAATTCTATGAATATATATTTATCATGTCTAATTTACATGGTGCATTCAATAAGTTTCCAGACATTTTTGTACAGGCATTTAAAATTGTCGTAGACTCTTAAAAATTCAGTAGGTTATTGCTATACATCTTATGAGATGACAGACCAATTTTTATGATTTCAGTTTCAAATCAACAGCTACAGCAGCAATCAGAATACACCCTACTAAAGCCTGATTGGCAAAGCTGGTGAATTTCAAAAATACAATCTGGATGTGAGGACACTTTAGAAGAATGATATGCAATAAAATTCTGTTTTAAACTTGAAAACAATGCCACAGAAACGGATGGAATGCTTCAGACTGCTTTTGGAGCATCTTGCATGAATCGAGCATGAGTTTTTGAGTGGCATAAGAGATTCAAGGAAGGCAGGGAGTCTGTGAGGGATGATGAGATGTGTAGGAGGAGTAAGGAAGTTAATACACCAGAGTTGATTGGCCAAAGGGTTAGGGTTAGGGTTACTATGTTGAGGTTTTAAGGGAGTTCGGGAAGAGATTCCGTTGGAAGAGGCCAGCACTCTTCAAATTGGGTCCGTGGCATTTCCATTAAGACAATGCACCAGTCCACAACTCCATCTTTGTCAGGCTATTTGACCAAGATGGGCATCAAGACAGTTCCTCAGCCTCCCTATAGTTCAGACCTTGCTCCCTGTGACTTTTGGTTATTCCCTAAGCTCAGAGGCTGTTGTTATGAGAAAATTGAGGAGATGAAAGAGTCTGTGATGAAGATCATTGACATGCTCACTCAAGAGGACTTCGATGGGGCCTTGCTGAAGTTGTTGGAACGGTACAACAAGTGCATTGCAGCTGGAGGAGATTACTTCAAAGGGGACTAAAGTTTCCTGTGTGTACTATCAATAAAAGTGCCCATAGGAAAACTTATTTAATGATCCTTGTAGAGCATCTAAAAACATATCTTTTCTTTGAAACTGTGCCTCGTGAAGAGTTTGATTTGGTTTGGTTTGGTTGGGTTTTATGGCATATCAACTATCATAGGTTATTTAATGCTAGATCCTGTTTATATATATATATTAAATATATATGATTTGCAAACAAATTTTCTTGATAACATTTTTGAATGAGTCTGAGCTAATTTTTTTTTGCACACAGTTAAATGGTTTTAAGAATTGCTATGTATCACTAACAATTCAATTAAACATCAGTCATTACACACAGTTAAATGATCTAATAGTTCTATTTCAAACAATTCTATTCAGCATAAGTTATTTGTTTGCACTCAGTTTTAATGTCAATCAGTTCTATTCGACTTTTCGATAGGATGCTATTCCAGGTCAGAGTGGACCTGGGAGCAATGGCAATGAAAGGGTACTCCACATTCCCTAAAACTCTAAGACTAGAGCCTCAACATGAGATAGATTTGTGCTATATCCAGGATACTTGTTGGTGGAGTCTTAACCCTCTGCAGAGACGCAGTGGGTAAATTCTGCAGCCCTAGCCGACTAGGCTGCTGGTTGTGAGGTTCCAATTCTGGAGCTCTAGGGAGTGTAGAGTACCGCTTCATCATCATTACTTCCAGGTCCACTCTTGTGGCAATAGCTAGTTGGTCACTAATTTTTGGTTTAAATCATACAAGCCATGGGTCAGCTTCATAAAGAAAAGAAAAAGACAAAATAATAAATTTAAAGTATTAATTTGCCATTTCTTTATTTACTCTTTGAGCCTATCTTGGTGGGAGGAAGAGTGTAACTCTTCAGAATTCAGACTTGGACATTGATTCCTCACTATCATGCTTATCCCATTCTATTTAATGTTTAGCAAACTTTGCTGTCCATGTTCTCCTTTGTGACTGACTATAGTGGATTGAGTAAGATCCCAGTTCAACAGTCAACCCAACCACCACTGCCCTGCACAAACTCTCATCTGCCTATCTCCTGATTGCTTCAATGTATATATGGGTTCCTAGCTTCCAGGAAGGGTGGTGGGGAAAGGACCTCCACAACTTTCACAGAAGTACTTTGAAAATTGATACCCTCGTCTACTGACTTTGGACAGTACTAACACCAAATGTATGTCCATAGATTTTAATTTTATTGTCTATTTATAGTAGACATTAAAAAACAAACCCTTTCATCCCCATCAAGATATCCTATTTACTTATCAATTAAAATCTACTGACCTCTGAAATTTAGTTAGCTACCCTTTTGATACTACTACTACTACTACTACTACTACACACACACACACACACACACACACACACACACACACACACACACACACACACACATGTACATATTTGCTACCTATGCACACACATCCATATACATATGCTCACCCTCCTCACATTCATATATGCTACACTTATATGCATACTCACATAGACATGCTTGTACCAACAGATATATGCATTGTTGCAACCTAGATAAGTGCACTCAGGGACAGAGAAACTTATACTGTCACACAGACTTAGACTTAGGGTCCCATTTTACCAATGGTCCTGGAAACCGGGGTTCAATCCCAGGTCAGGTCATACCAAAGACTTTAAAAATGGTGATTGATACCTTTTCGCTTAACACTCAGCAATATAATGTACATACCAAAGATAAAGTGGAGAATCCAGTGAAAGGAGTAGTGCCCTCCCCTACACCTCGGTATAGTAGCTATTGAAAAGGGAGCTTTCAGGTCGCCCTTGACTACGGTTGCCAACTTTACTTACTGATATAGGTCAAATAAATCTGTTTAAAAAAAATTACTCAGTGAGTTAGGAATACTTAATACCATATAACTAAAGTGTAAAAAAAAAAAATAGATTGCAAGGTAAGGTTGAAAATCTAACTGGCTTTGTTTATTATAAAACATTTAGAAATGAATCAAATTTTAGCATTTAATTACTCTTAGGCCATTGGCCTTATGAGTGGAGTGTTTGCCAATGGTCTAGAAGACTGGGGTTCAATCCCAGGTCGAGTCATACCAAATAATCAAAAAATGGTACTTGATGCTGCCTTACTTAACACTCATTAATATAAGCTAAGGATCAAGAGTAAAGTGGAGCAATCCAGGAAAAGCAGTAGCACCCTCCGCTAAACCTTGGTGTAGTAGCTATTGCAAAGGGGAGCCTTCAGGTCACCCTCGACTAAGGTCACCAACTTCACGTTTTATTCCTAAGGAGTTAATATGCCATTAAAAAATTAAACCATCCAAATACTTAATTCTTAATTATGCAGGAAAATAAGGAGACTGATTGTAAGTTTCCTGATGGTTTCCACATATCACATACTCCTGATAAATGGTAAAGAGAAGATTGGCTTGAAACATGTATGACAAAGATAACAAAGATGCTTGTCCAAAAGAATCACTACATAATGAAAAGTTTGTGAATATACCATTGGAAAGACACAGTGAAAAAGTCTTGAATATATAAAAATTCTAAACATATAAAAAAAAAGACAAAAATGGTTGACTTTTGTTTCTTTCTAAGTGCACATATACAAAGATATGATGCATATTGGCAATGTGTCTAGTAAAAAAACTGTCATTGAAACCCAGAGCAAAATGAGGGAAATATTATCAAATGGAATTGCCTTACAGTTGGATTATTCAATATCTGTGGTTTTATTTATAATTCTCACCAGAGCTTCAAAGAGATGGCTTCAAGAAATCTATCAGAGAAGACATCATTGTTTGCAGAGAGACAAGCATAACTGTTCTATAACAAATGTTTTTATGTCTATATATACATTTTTCTTTCCCATTGTTGTTCATCTTGTTCTTTTGACTTGAGGGTTTTTTTCTTTTGTTGTTGTTGTTGTTGTTGTTGTTGTTTCATCTACAGGTTTTCTCTAAGTTGTCAGAGATTATATATATATATGTATATATATATATATATATATATATATATATATATATATATATATATATATATATTTTATTTCATACATTTTGTTTTCTTTTTATAACTATCTTCATATTTTTTATATTTTGTCATATAACGTCTGCTTCAAGTTGACAGTCAGCAAAGTGATATAAATAAGTAAGAAAAAAATGTAGTATTAGAAGTAAGCTTTAGTTGTCAGCAGCTTTAGTGACAATGATAGCATTAGCATTGCTACAGGGAATAGCAGGTTCCCATGGTAAAATGCATGGATATTAGCAGAGTTTAAAACTGTATCAAAATTACCAGATTATAATTTGAATGATTATAAACATAATTGCATAAAATATAACATATCATAGCAAATGCTTTAATTTAGAGAAATAAGTAATTTATAACTCAATTTGCAGCTAATTGGTTGGTTGGTTGGTGTTTTATGGCACATCAACCTTTGTAGGTTATTTAATGCCAAATCCATTATTATACAAATAATCAGTTCTGTTTCAAACAATTTAGTTTAGCATGAGTACACAGTTTAATTGTCAAAAACATTTCTATTTGAAACTATTCAATTTATTTAAACAGTTTTAATTCAGCCAATTGAGTTTAGTATAAGTACAGATTTATGTTTACACACAGTTAAATGTCAAAACAGCTCTATATTAAACAATTCAGTTCAGCATAAGTACAGTTTCAATATCAAAAACAGTTGCATTTCAAACAATTCAGTTTAGCATAAGTACACAGTTTAAATGTAAGTACTCAGTTAATTGTCAAAAACATTTCTATTTCAAGCTATTCAGTTTAGTCAAACAGTTCTAATTCAAACAATTCAGTTTAGTATAAGTATGCACTTTAGTTCCATTTAATCCATAGATAGGGCCCTATATGGTGCAACCATTCTGGGCCAGAGTGAACCTGTGAGCAATGGCAATGAAGGGGGGCTCCACATTCCCCAAAGCCCCAGCATCTCTGGAACCTCACCATCAGATTGTTTAGTATCATATCTAGGACACTCGATCACTGGGTCTTACCCCTCTGCAGGGAAGCAATTGGTGTATACTACAGCCACAGCTGACTGGGCAAAATTCACAGCTGAATAATATGGAGTGCAGCTGAAAAGTTTTTGGTCCAAATAAGAAGACAAGCATATTTCATTTTTTTTTAACATTTTTTATTGATTTTTTTTAATGTTAAAGAAGCTTAAGAAAAAAATATACAGAGTGTGTTTAATATCAGGATGAATGGTTTATTTTGGTTTCTTTGTTTAATGCATAATCAACCTTCATAAATTATTTAAAGCCAAAGCCATCCTTCTAGAAGAACAGTAATGGTACTATTAACCCATAGCTAGGAGGATATGGGGGTTCAACTCTTTCCCAAGGGTATTTGTCCAAAAGTGAACATAATAGCGCGACTGGAGTTTGAACTTGCTTGCCACGATTCTGTAGTCCAGTGCTTCAACCATCACTCTATGTGGACACACCAATCAGGATGAATGTAAGAAATAATGAATTTGTTTCATGACTCTATGTCATTTCCTTCTTGGTTGAGCCAAAAACTTATCACCCCCAACTCTTATAAGTATAGGAGTCAGTGTTCATGTTCACTCTGATCCTAATTTTTCAAGGGATATAACAATTAAAGGCTCTTATTTATTCATTTTGAATGAATTCTAATATATATTCTATGAATAGGATATAAAACTAAGTGGATATATATTCCTGCTTTTTATATCCTGAAATAATTGAACAAAATGGCTGCTAAATGCAGCCTATAAGTAAATCAGAACTGAAATAATCATAATGAGTTTAAAATGTTTCAATAAAATTTAAGATAGCAAAATAATACATGTATGAATAAGATAAGGATATATATATATATATATATATATATATATATATATATATATATGAATGAAATAAATAAAATCATGAGAGCAAAATTATATTTATATATATGTATGTATGAATAATATAAGTGTGAATAAAAGAGGTATTAATTTAAGATCTTCGGTAATTTTCTGGCAATTATACAGAATTCATTTTTCTACTATATAGATCCATTAGAAAAGAATAAAATTAATACACATTTTCTTTTGACCTCACAGCAATCAAGCAAGCAATCAAACAAATTTGATAACAAAAGTCAATGTGAGGATCAACAAATGATGTGAGTAAGGAAATAGCCCACCTTTGACCAACTGAAGCATTTTTTAGTTGACCAATTCCAGCTGAATGTAAGAATAACATTATTTTTCTTCTTAGAAGTGAAAAGTCTATTTGTATTAATTGACTCAAGTAAGTAAATTAACATGAGGTCTTTTTCAAATGCTTCCTTTAATCAATCAAGAGGAAAGGCTTTTAATCCAAGTCTCCAGAAGGAATTTACTTTTCTGGCAAATAAACAGTCAACACTCATTTGGCTTAATTTATATTGGAAACACCAGTTGAATGACCCAATTTAGCTGCAAACTTTTCTTTTAATTTCTATAGGTTTCCATTTTGCTCCTCACCAAACGACCAAGTTTCTTTATTTTACCATTAGTTTATAAAACTTTAAAAAACTAACAACCTAAAGGAAATCCAGTGAAATTCTAAGAAAGTATTTTGGGAATAAAAAGAATCACTGACTCTTGTATTTTCCAAAGTTGTAAAATAAATTCCACAATGACAGGTTATTGGTCTGATTTGTCACTCTCTTACATTGTTCAGAGGTAGAAATGTTTTCCAATGTATCTAATTGCATGATAAGTTATTATATAAACAACTTTGATAGTATTATATGGAAAACTCAGATAAAGCATTGTTATAATTCTATGAAATATTTTCTAGTCTCTTCATCTTCTCTGTTTCTACTATAATATTTTTGTCTACATAATCCAAAAAATTTCACTCATTGTTACAATTTTTAGGATAAAACACTCATTAGTCCATGAGATATTAAATCTATTATCCTCATTTTTGTTGTTTATACTTCATTTTGGCCAATGTAATCTCCAAAAACAAAATGTAGTTCGAATTTTTTATTCATTTTAATGGCATGTCAAAACATCTTGGGTTATTTTATGCCTTCAGGTTAGGGAACTGCATTCATTGTACATTCATGTTTACATTCATTGTGAAATTGTTTCTTAGGATTTTTTTGCACACATTTATATGATATCAAGTATTTCTATCTTATAAAAATGTGCACACTGTTGCATAGTTTCAAATATTCTTATCTAATACCAATAATAATATGGTTTCAAGTAGTTATTTCCAGTTAATAATAATCATTTGTTTGCACACAATTACATGGTTTGAAGTAACTAATAACAATCCTTAGTCAACAATTAAAGCTTCAAGTAACTACTCTTAATACATTGAGTAAGTAAAGTTGGCGACTGTAGTCAAGGGTGACCCGAAGGTTCCCTTTTCGATAGCTACTACACCAAGGTGTAGGGGAGGGTGCTACTCCTTTCCCTGGATTGTTCGTTTACCCTTGATCCTTACCTTATAATGCTGAGTGTTAAACAAGGTAGCATCAAGTACCATTTTTTGAGTCTTTGGTATGACTCGACCTGGGATTGAACCCAGGTCTCCCAGGCCATTGGCAAACACTCATTATGCCAATGTCTTACAGTTATATGGCATCACTTATCCCAATCAAATATGAATGATTTTTGAACAGATTTACTTGAATGGGACTAACAGATACTACCACTCCAGGTGATTAAGAGGCAGTCTACTTTCCAGAACTGGAACCTTGTCATCAGATGTAGTTTATTGTCACACTCAGGACACAATTGTTTTTTTTTTGTGGGGAGGAGGGTTCTATTTTGTTGGGGTACAATCAATGTTTTCCAAGTCCTGCAAATATGGTGGCTTAATTTCTGCAATAAAACATCGTCTATGAAATATTTAATCTATGAACCTCATCTTTGTTGTTCATGACCGGCTCATTGGTTTAGTGGGTAGAGTGTTCATCAATGGTCCAGGAGATCAGGTTCAATCCCAGCTAGGGTCATACCAAAGACTCAAAAAATGGTTCTTGATGCTACCTTGCTTAACACTCAGCATTATAAGGTAAGGATCAAGGGTAAAGTGGAGCAATCCAGAGAAATGAGTAGCACCCTCCTCTACACCTTGGTGTAGTAGCTTTCAAAAAGGGAGCCTTCAGGTCACCCTACTTGTTGTTCATCATATATTTTAGTCAATATAATCTCTAGATTTCCTGTCACTGTTATAAATGACAGAGCATCAAAATCATGTGTGGCCTTTTTGTTTCATTGCCACTGTTTTCAAACCCATATTTCAGTATGGATCTTTCTTTTGCTCTCACCCTCTGGTTCTACCTGAAAATCAAAACAAGATACCAACTCCTTTCATAAGAGAATACTACTGGCTCATTCATTAAGCAAACATCAAGAACACAAGCTGCTTGAGTTTTTGGTACTGCTATTTATTTTGTTAGTATAGTTGGAAGAGAGGAAGGTTTTGTCTGTTGGTTAAAATTTGGTTGGCCACAACAAACTTTACTCTCATTTGGCCAAATTCCTTCTGATTCAGCTGTTCTCTAGCAACTTAGCTTACCTACTGCCTCTTGATCTCTTACTCAATGAGTTCAAAAAGAATCTTATTTATAATCATTTTCTTTAAGACAGTAAATCAAATTGTTTTTCTATTTCACTATTTTTCTGATATCCTACTACCAATGCTGACAATCGATTTTCCATGATGGGCTTTGTATTTATTTATCAATTACCCAAAATTCTGGAACCTAAATCTAACGTCTTAAACTGAGAAGCAATTTTAATTTCTTAAAGTCTTTCAAGCACTTCAAAAGAGACAGTTTATATAAGTGGACACATCAACCACCCATGTCAGTTTACAAACCAAAAATTCACAAAGTAATAGTTTGCTTGTTTGTGAAGGTTTTATAGCTTATCAACTCTTGTAGGTTGTTTAATACTTAATCCATTTTTATACAAATGAACAGTTCTATTTCCAACAAATCAGTTTAGCATGAGTACATAGTCTATAAAAGTAAAAAACATTTCTATTTCAAGTTATTCAATTTAGTCAAACAGTTCTAATTCAAATGATTCAGTTTAGCATAAGTACAGTTTCATTGTCAAAAGCAGTTCTATTCCAAACAATTTAGTTTAGCCTCTGTACACAGTTTAGATCTCAAAACAGTTCTATTTCAAGCAATTTAGTTAAGCATCAGTATGCAGTTTAGTTCTATTTGACTCATACAGAGGACCCTATCAGGTGCTACCACTCTGGGCCAGAGTGGACTCAGGAGCAATGGCAATGAAGAGGTGCTCCACATTCCCCAAAGCTCCAGCATTACTGGAACCTCACCATCAGATTGTATAGTGTCATATTCAGGACACTTGTTGTTGTTGTTGTTGGTGGTGGTGGTGGGTCTTACTCCTTTGTAGAGGTACAGTTGGTGTATACAACAGCTCCAGCTGTAGTATACACCAACTGTACCTCTGGGCAACACAAAGTAATTGATACGAATCACTGTTTGCAAATGGTTCCAATAGACAATCAGTATTTGTTTACTCTCTTCCTAAGTAAAAACTTAGTAATTTTACTTAATTTTAAACTGGCTCAGCCTACTGTTTGATATTTGATATTTATCTGATTACCAACCAGGTTGGATCAGGTTCATGGTGATTTTATAAGGAGGGGCATGCACAAATCAAGACTCATGTTAGGCCTTCACAAAAAATGCTTGATTCCTTTGGAATACCCCAGGCACCAAGTGATGAACCTGTCAAGCAAGTATTGCTAAGTAGAAAGCCCATCTGGGATGAGGTGGTTAGCACAATAACAACAATCTAGCATGAATACCAGGTGGACTCCTGAAAACCAAGGAGCTAAGCCTACTGTTTACGTTGTTTGTAGCAGGTGTTTTTTTATATACTTTCCAACAAGTGATCCCCACTGTAACAGTCCAAGTGTTGTCTGAATTTCTGTGATAAAGCATTGTGATTATTCCAAAATTATCTAGGCCATTATCCTCCTTCTCATTATTTTTTTTTAATCAAAAACTTTTCAACACATTACTCTCCACGTCTGTTTATTTTGCTCTTTGGCTGTGTTAAGCAATATCTGTTCTGCTACTTCAAAGTAGAAACAAAACAGAAGCATACTAGACACCGCAAATATGTCCTCAGGCATGTCTAGTAATGATCTGATTGTACAATCCTTTAGTAGAAATTCCACACAGACCTTATATGAAGCAATGTATTCTTGGCCTGTCCTGAGACAACAGAGAGCGTGAAAGCAACCATTTCTACAGAAGCATCTGTTATAGCAGTGCAGATATATTGTTACCATCATATTTTTATGATGGCAACCGTTTACAATTCTCTTTAAAAAGAGAAAATACCATTTTGTCGAAGAAAGGACTTTTCCTACTCTAATACAACACAACATGATCCAGTAATATATAATCCACCTACGATAGCTTAACTTTGCGAGTCAACATATACTAATACATGAAATAGATAAATCTTACTGCTTCTAAGTCTACCTAGTGATTTAAAACAAGAGGTGGACTGTAATGTTTGATGTAGCTTAACTTAAATGTTGATTTCACTTTTCAGAATGAAGGATTATGATTATAAATAACAGCAAAGTAGTTACTTGCAGCTGGTGTCTCAAAGACACGATGTCTGCATTCATCTCAACATGAAACCATTCATTTATAATAAGTACATGAATCTACATCTAATGGAGCAAGTGCCTAACAGTCTCAAACATCAAGGACTCAAAGAGGACCATTATGGGGAAGATTCACTATGGGCTAAAAGTGAGATGAGGAGAAGAAGCACTGTGAGCCAAAAGTAAGATGAGGGCATATCGAATAAGGCATTCCTATCTAATAGAAATAATTTCAAACAAGAAATAAGATGCTCTGGATCAAAGTGGATCTGGGTGTAATGGCAGTGAAGGAGTACCCCACACTCAACAGATCCATTAGATCCAGTTTTGTGTTATACTCAGGACACCTTTTTGATGGGGGTGGGCGTCTTATGCCTCTGAAAAGGATATAGTTAATATATTCTCTGCCTTGCTGACAGGGCAAATTCTAAAATTGTAAATGTATTTTCCAAGCAAATTTGATTTTTTTCTTGGATACATAATTTCAGTGCTGTAGAGTTTGGTATTAAATAATACCTATTAATATCAGTTTTCATTGTGTAATGTTCCATGAGAAATAATAAATTCTTGATATCTTTGGTTTAGAAAAAATCAACTTTTTATTTTTTTAAAAATGGCTGGAATGTCCTCATGAGCAATAGGACTAGTAAAAAATAACTTTGATAGTAAATAGAAATACTTTTCAATAATCACTGTTTGAAGTCCTCAGTCATATAGCAACATTAAATATTTGGGTGAGTCAAAAGTTTTGCAATATTTTTTGCAATGTGCTAGCTTGCAGTGCATTTATCATATGACTGAAGCAGTTCAAAACCATGGAAAATACCTGATGTATGGTTTGGTTTCGTTTTTTTATTGGCATATCAACCTTTGTAGATTATTTAATGCCAAAGCTATTCTCCTAGAAGAACAGTAGTGGTACTATTTATCCCATAGCTGGGAGGATAAGGCGGTTCATACCTTTCCTAAGAGTATTTGCCCGAAAGTGAACATGATAGCACGGCTGGAGCACGAACTCGCTTACTACAATTCTGCAGTCCATCGCTTTAACCATTACACCATGAGGACACCCCCTACCTGATGTAGTTGGTGCACTAACATATTATACATTACTTCACTTTATGTGTAATTCAAAAGCCACCGAGATGAACATGCAATGTAGACTAATTTGCAACTTATGCTTTACTAGTTTTGAACTGAGCCATGGAAGCCACAAAAATCATGTGCTGAGCAGAAAGTGAAGGTGCAGTTAATTACAGTTTAGTAACCAAATGGTTCAAGGAATTTTGCTAGGGTTGAAAGAACCTCAACAATCAACCAAGATCAGGTAGATCTAAAACTAGGGATTCTGAGGTTGTGATCCAAATCATAGAGGCAAATCCAGTGAGTACTACTCAAAGAGTATCAAGTAAGATCAACATCTCACAGTCCAATGTGGTTTGTCACCTTAAATACCTCAGCAAAAGCATCAGAAGCTCCTGAATTGTGCCTCACATTACCAAAATATTACAAAACTTGTAACTCACCAAGTATGTTTTTGTGAAAATGTTTTGTTTTCATTAAAGTGTCTTAAAGCAATATAAAACAAAACAAAAATCGCTGCTTCTTTTATAGAAAAAGAGATGAATATGTTTAAAGGGTCAGCATTTAAGATAAACTAGCTGTTTATCTAATCCAGAATGTAAGATTTGAAAAAAAAATACATTACAATTTTCTTTCTCACTCTCATTTAGAGTCTTTGTGGGTCATTTAAAGCCAGAATTTGTTTTAGTTGTAAATATTTGATTATCATAACCATTATTAGTTTCAAAATTCTGTTGCAACTATTTAAAAAAAATTATCTACTGGTTTGAATCACACTCTTTTTTATTTATCTTGTGCACAGTTATATGGTACCAAGTATTCCTAAGTTATATGGTCTCATGTACTCCTATTCAATTCTAAAAACTTTGAGTATATCATATACACAGTAGAGTTTGAATCTTCGCACCTTTAAATTTTTGCCTTTTTATCGATAGCAACTGAGTATCTATAGTTATATATTTTGGTTTTATGGCATATCAAACCTTGTTGGTTATTAATGTCAATCCTGTTTTTACATATATTAAATATATGATATATAAACACATTTGGTTTATAACAATTTTTACAAATTAAATATTTTCAAGTATTTCAATTTAATACAAATAATTCTATTAACAATTAATCATTTGTTTGCACGCTGTTAAATGGTTTCAAGTATTGCTATGAAAAAGTAACAATTTAACATCAATTGTTTATTTGCACACATTTGAATGGACATTTGTATATGATTTCTGACTGGATAGTTTATCAGTAATTTCATTTTTAAATGAGTTTGAACTAATTTGTTTGCATACAAGTACTACTATTGTTTCTACACAGTTAAATGGTTTCAGTTATTGTTATTTAACTCTAAAAATTCTATTTTAATGCTAATGATTTGTTTGCATACAGTGAGAAGGTTATAAGTATTGCTATTGAATAGGATTCATTTATTTGTATACAGTTAAATGGTTCCAAGTATTCCTTTGTTATACCAATATTTCAATTTAGGCACATAGTTCAAGAGTTTAAAATATTGCTATCAACACAAATTATTCTATTCAACATTACTCGTTCATTTGCACACAGTTAAATGGTTCCAAATATTATTATGTATCTCTAACAAATCAATTAAACATCAGTCATTTATGTACACACAGTTAAATAATCCAACAGCTCAATTTTTAACAGTTCAACTTAGCATGAGTCATTTGTTTGCACAGACTTTAAATGTCAAACAGTTCTATTCAACCCACAGATAGGACCCTATTAGGTGGTACTACTCTGGGTCAGAGTTGACCTGGGAGCAATGGTAATGAAGAGGTACTCCACATTCCCTAAAGTTCCAGGGCGGGAGCTCTACCATTTGATGATTTAATGTTATATCCAGGACACTTGTTCGGGAAGTCTTACCCCTCAGCAGAAATGCAGTTGGTGTAGTCTGCAGGTGTTTATATGACCCAGAATATTGCAAGCAATATCTATTAAACAAATTCTGTGATTATTTGTGTATAAGAAACAATTTTACCAAATTTTTCAGCCTCAGATGTAGGGGTGTGTGTTTACGTGATATCTATATATCTTTTTTCTGACCAATTGCTGCACCATACTCATGATGGAATGACCAAAATCAAGTTATAACTGTAGTCCAAGCTAATGTTACAGAGAAATATCCACTTGAGTGTGTTTGTTTTTATAATTTTGTTTCTTCTAAGTGGAGTTTATATCAGCCACAAGATTGAGGCATTTTTATGTGAACATGTCCATGTGTTTGTTTTAAATAGTGTTAATTTTGAGTTTTAACACTCAATGTAAACTACATAAATTCTTATTTTTATTAAGTACCAACAGATAAAATGTTGAACAAAAGTTAAATTTAGCTGCTACAATTCTAAAAAGCCAATGCATATTATACGAGAGAATCTTTTGCCCAGAATTTTGTAGTTCAAAGCTAAGAGCTCATGTTATACATAATTAATAATAGTACAAGAAAATTTTAATTCACTCAAAAGTGATTGACATAACAAATTCTGATTGATGGAAAAGAAAATGGAATAATAATTGTGATTTGGTTTACTTTCTTTCTTTGGGTTATATAATGCAAAAGTCATCCTTGAAGAAGAACAGTCATGGTACTATTTGACCCATAGTTGGGAGGTGGGAGGGGTTCATACCTTTCCCAAGGATACAAGTCCAAAAAGCTTGATGGTAACTACACAAGAATGCTGTGAGCAATATTGAACAAGTCCTGGAGGTAGCAGACACACAAACCAGCATCCGTACAGCCACTTACCACCCACCACGAAAACTATCCAAGTTAGACGAACCAGACATGCAGGACACTGCTGGAGAAGTAGGGGCAGACTCATAAGTGATGTACTCCTCTAGACCCCTTTATATGGACGAGTAAAGGCAAGATGACCAGCAAAAACCTACATACAACAGCTCTGTGCCAATACAGGATGCAGCCCTGTAGACCTACTGAAAGCAATGGATGATAGAGAGGGGTAGCAAGAAAGGGTCAGGGATATTTGTGCCAATGGGGTGACCTGATGATGAGTTTGAACTTGCTTAGTATGATGTTGACATCTAGCGTATTAGTCACAATGCCACGTGTCTCCCTCAAAATGTGTTCATATTTTATCATCAATTGCATTTGCATCTTTTATATGTTGGGGAAAAATATGCATTACTCATGTAACTTTTTTTTTTTTTTGCAAGTTTTGGTATATTGTCAAGATGTTGTATTTTTGAATTGAAGAACTTAATGCAGATCTTATATTGCCCAGTCAGCTGGGGCTGTAGAATACACTGACTGCACCTCCGCAGAGGGGTAAGACCCCCCCTAACGAGTATCCTGGATATGACACTAAACAATCTGATGGTGAGGTTCCAGCAATGCTGGAGCTTTGGGGAATAAGGAGTACCCCTTCATTGCCATTGCTCCCAGGTTCACTCTGGCCTGGAGTGGTAGCACCTGATTAGGGTCCTATCTATGGGTTAAATAGAATTAACAGCATACTTATGCTAAAATGAATTGTTTTGAGTAAAACTGAATAGTTTGAAATAGAAATGACTTTTACAATTAAACCGTACTTACATTTAAACTGCGTGCTTATGCTTAACTGAATTATTTGAAATAGAACTGTTTTTCGACATTAAAACTGTATTTACACTTAACCGAATTGTTACATACAACAGCTTGAATAGTTAGAAATGGAAATGTTTTGACCATTAAACTGTGTACTTATGCTAAACTGAATTGTTTTAAATAGAACAGATTATTCACATAAAAATGGATTTGGCGTTAAATAACCTACAAAGGTTGATATGCCATAAAACCCAACAAACCAAACCAAACCAGCAGATCTTATAAGAACATACCATTTATTATATAAATAATGTAAAATTGCTGCTGATTGGTTTGTTTTCTTTGTTTTAATGGTACATCAACTTTCATGGGTAATTTAAAACCAAAGCCACCCTTGCAGAAAACCAGCCAAGATAAATCTTAATCCATAGCTGGGTGAGAATAAGGGGGTTTATACATTTCCCAAATCTATTTGTCCAACAGTGATCATTATAGCCTAAGTAGAATTCAGACATACTCACTTTGAGGCTACTACTGTCCAGCACTTTAGCTATAATGCTATTGGGATTCCCTTGTGTTGCTGATGATTTTATTATAGAAATACATTTCAAATGAGAAAAAAGTGATTGCATGGTCAGGACTTAATGCAATCATTACTGGTAGAATCAGGCAAGTATATGTATATATTAATAATTGGGAAGATTTTCTTTATCTGTTCTCCATAGATGGACGAATGTAAAATTGCCAAATTAATCTGCTATGCTTGTTTGACCGTGTGCAAGATATTTCATAAAAAGATTTTGAATCTATTAGGGAAAGTAAGCATCTTATTAAGAAGGGGATCCCAAACAATAACAAAGAAGTTGTCTAAATTTCTGAGACGAAGCTTGATGATTTTTATCATTAAGGGTTTTTGGACTATTGTCTTCATCTTTATTGTTATTTCCAGAACATTTTGGCCGATATGTCCTCTGGCCTTCTTCGTCCAGCAGGATACATAGCATAATGGTTATAGGCATTGGTTCCCAAAGCTTCTAAGGAGACAATGATCTGGAGGTAGCAGGTTCAATCCTGACTGCTGGTGAGTAACAATACAGAAATACTTAACACTTGTACCAGGTAATGGTTAATGGAATCAGAACAGGCGACCCCCGTGGATTCAATAAAAGACATAGTTCAAAGTTCCATGAAGGCTCTCAAGTTCAACAAACACCTGGAGAAGGCTGGAGGACATATTGTCCGAAAAGTTGTGGAAATAACTATAAAGATGAAGACAATAGTTCGAAAACCCTTAATGATAAAAATAACAAAGAAGAAGCTACGTTTCTATAAGATGGAACAAATCATAAGGAATTTAAATTTCTTAACTTCAAAAGAAAAAAATTAAATCATCTTATCAAAATAATTGTTTATAGGCAGTTGTTCAAATTATAGATGTATGTATTTACTTAATTTCACTGCCACAGAGCAGAATATGACACAAGGTCAAGTTTTAAATAGAGTAAATCTGGTTTAAATTCAGATTTTTTCTAAAAGCTGTTGAGACAACAGAAGTATATATTCAGGTCAATCTATCAGATCATTCCTTGCTACTGGTACCATACAACCCAGTACAACCTGTCACATATTTGCATTTACCAAACCCTTCAACCATGTGATACTAGGTCAATTTATCTAAAGTAGACATATGCTGCTTTAAAGAGTTTATCCTTCTCCAAGACTGGTTGTCAAACCAAGCCAAAAGAACCCAGTCTGCATTAAAGTTTGACTATAGTTAGTGAGACAACTGAGGGATTTATGTATTAGTGCAAAATGAAAAGCAAACAATCTTATCCAGGATTTGAACTCTGATCGCCAATTTCATTTCCTACAATCATAACACTTATGCTAAGCATGCCTTCAAGTTGGAGATATAAAATAATTATGCAGAATTACTGCTTAATTAGGACCAACAATCCAGGCAAAAACAAAAATGTTTAAATAGATAAACCTCATAATAAAGAGTCAGGATGTAACACAAAGTGAATTTTTAAACAGAGTAAAGCTGGTTTGAATTCAGAGTTTTTCTTCTGGACTAGTTGCCTAATTAAAGGTTAAGAATCAAATCTGCACAACTATTTAACAATAGCTGGGAATTTGAACTCAGTTTGCCAATTCTTGTCAGTAAATCACTTTTTATGTAGATTTCTCTTTTCTTGTAAGAAATCATCTTGTAGTCTTTGTAAATTTTTGAGTGACTGAGATGATTTTAAAAAAGACATTAGTCAAATAAGTTGAAGATAGTTTTGTTCAGTCTGTGATGAAATAGTCATGTTTTTTACACAGGGGAAATGGGTAATTAATCTAAAATAAATTTCCAGTAAACAATTTTAAACGTAATGAATGCAAAGTTACCCTTTGATCCTTATTGACCTGGCTACTACTATGGCTAAAATTCTCAGTCAAGAGTTGATGCTTTTGCTAAAGTCCAGTGTAGAGTATTATACTTAAAATATCATGTCTTGGCCCACAAATAAAAACTATCATTATCCTGATCATGTGATACACATTGAGGAACAGAGTAACCTTTATTATTTCCAATGCCTGTTGTTTCTTTTTTTTTGTAGAATATTACAAATGAGTGGCAAAAAAAGAAAAACAAACAGAAAAAGAGCAAATAAGAATTGATATGAAAAAATTACTAATCAAAAATGATGTTATCAAATTTATTTCATGAAACTGCATATCTCACCATCAATGTTTCTTCTATTTTTTCATGGCCAGCACAGAATCAAAAGAAGGATAAGCAACTGAAAAAATGGAATCTGAAGAAAATATTTTTATTATTTTATAGACAATCATTGATTTTAATCTAAAGTTTTTGAAACAAAAGTCAGTAAGAATGATATAACAGTAGTTTTACAATAGTTTTTACCATTAAACCTTTTTTCCTTTATCTGAAACTTTCCAAATTTGTGCTCAGGGTTTCCTCTCTCTCTATATATATTTAGTTTACTTGGCCACCGGTTTATTATTGAACAATATAATTTTAATATAGGTTTTACAATTGAACTCTTTTTTTCTTTATCTGAATCTTTCAAAATTTGTATACAGCATATGTATATCTATATCGGGGTGTTCATGGTGAAATGTTTCATAGGAAATGGAATCAGCAACCAAAGTTCAAATCTGGGATGAGGCTTTTCACATTTTGTATAGTGTTTATAGCCTTGGAAAAGGTATGGATCTAACTATTCTCTCTTTAGCTATGGGTAAATAGTAAGGTAGACTGGGCTCTTTAACCTTGGTATGACAACTGGTCTACAAGGCAGTAAACTGAATTCAAACCAGCGAAAATGCACTTAAAAAATTGACCCAGTGGCACATCTTACTGATACTGAGGGATTGGGTATAAATATGTACATATATGAAAAAAAAAAAAAAAAAAAATTATATATATATATATATATATATATATATATATATATATATAAAATTCAATAATAAAACTGTGGCTAAAAAAGCTATATATATATATATATATACATTAAGTATTTAGCCACAGTTTTATTAATGAATTATAAAGTTTTATAATAGTTTTCAGTTCTTTTTAAATACTTTGTACAATTGTTTCTTTTTTTCACTTCATCAGAAATTTTCAAAATTTGTTCACAGCCTTTTCTTTTGAGAATCATTCCTTTTATTCAAATCTGGAGTTTATGACACAAAAGTCAGAATAAGAATGATATAACCATTACTTGTTTGGCTATACAGTTTTATTATGCTTTCAAATATTGAATCTTTTTTTCTTTATCTGTAATTTATGGTTGTTTGGTTAGTTTTATGGCATATCAATTCTTGTAGGTTATTTAGTACCAAAATCTCTTTATATATATATATATATATATATATATTAAATATGATTTGTAAACAAAAATTTATAGGTAACATTTTATACAAGCTAGAACTTATTTGTTTGCACACAGTTAAATGGTTTCAAGTATTGCTATCAAATACTAATAATTCAATTTAATATTGATCATTTGTTTGTGCACAGTTAAGTGATTTCAAGTGTTACTAACATTAATGATTCTATTTAATATTAATCATTTGTTTGCACACAGTCAAATGATTTCAAGTATTGCTATTTAACACTAATGATTCTCTTCAACATTACTCATTCATTTGCTCACAGTTAAATAGTTTAAATATTGCTGTCTAACCTTAACAATTCAATTAAACATCATTCATTTGTTTGCGCACAGTTAAATGGTTCAAAATTTATGTGCAACATGAAAATTTTACATCATTTTTTCATAAGTGCTATAGTGCAGCTTAGAGGGAACATTGACCACAGTAGAATACTTTTGTTATACTAAGCTAAGCTAAATAAGTACCTATTTAGGTCTCACTAAGTGGATGTTTGATATTAAGTTTGCATTGAAGACAAAGTGCTACAGTCATTTTGCCTTCTACATCAATTTTTACAAAGAACTGAAGTAGTTTTTAGATTTATTATTCTTGAATAAATATTCCCCACCTTCTCCTATAAAAAGAATGCAAATCTGTCAAAGCAAGCACAAAGAACAAAGATATTGACTGCTTGTCACTCTTAGCAGCAAGCCATCTTATTTTCTTTTCAGCTTGTGTATTATGAAAAGCAGTTACACAAATATTATTCATCTGCTTTACATCAAAGAAATATTTTCCAACTTTACCATATCAGAAAAATGAGACTGAATTTGCACCATAGATGCATGTCTTTTTGCTGTTGCGTGATTCCATATTCCTTAAAAACCTCTGATCTGAGTTATACATCTCAATAAATAGATTAATGACATGTATACTCATGTATAGGTCGACCTTTGATTTATTGTCATAAAGTCATTCACTGAAGCTAAGGTATGGACCTTAGTTCTTCCTATAATTTTCAGTTTTCCAGCTTACAAAATTATTTCTTATGTATAGATTGACTCCAATTTATTTAACCGAAGAATTGGGGTTTCAAAATTTGACCTATACAACATATAACAAAAATGCAAGATCAAAGTAAATAGCTATTAAGCTTAGTTTACATCCTAGGTATAATACTAAACTGTAGTTGATGGGGTGGCTTCAGTTATAAAGATTTGGGGAGTGTGGAGTACCCTTTCATTGCTATTACTACCAGGTCAGCTCTGACCCTAAGTGATAGTATCTCTTAGTGTTGTGAACTTGAAGGGCCAGAAATGAATAACTCAAAGAGATATAAGGTTTACAGCAGTATATATATTTATGGAAATACAGACAGTAATGGGTACCAGTAATTGACTAGATTTGCTTGACTCATTTATTGAGCCAGTCACTATTTATAGTGTCAGGGAGGTCAATGCAGCAATGTCATGAGGTATATCACCATAACAGTTAGGATTCTATTTGTGGGTCAAATAGATCTGTTAAAAAATTTATTGTATACTTGATACTATATAACTGTGAGTAAATTATTTTTATTTAGCATAGTTACTTGAAGCCATAATTGTTTAGTAAGAGTTATTATTAGTTATTTGAAACTATGTAACTTTGTTCAGATTATTGCAAGTAAATGATTGTTATTAAATACAAGTGGTTACTTGAAACCATATATATCATAAATGGGTATAAATTATTGATATGAGAGAAGTAATTGAAGCCATACAACTGCATGCAAATTATTTGTATTTGATAGCAATACTTGATAACATATAAATGCGGGAAAAAAAAACTCTTATGAAATCACATGCACACAAAAAAATGTAAATATGAAACCATAGAATTTAAGGTCTCAGCTATTAGTCAAATAGATCTGTTTGATAATTATAAGCTATTACTCTGCTATTCATATTTGTTTCACTTGTTTTATCCTTTCTCTTCTGCTTCTTTCTCCTTCCCTCTGCCTCTCTTCTCTCTTCTTTTCTCCAATTCCTTCTGTTTTCCTCTTTTCTCTTCCTTCTTTCTTTCTCTTTCTTTCTTTTCTTTCTTTTTCTTTTTTTCCTCCTTTTGATTTGAAATTTTTCTTGATGTACAAATGGAACATATAAATTCTATATAATATTCTCTGAAAATCATGACAATTTTAAAAACAAACGATGGTGTATTGTTTAAACAGCCAACTTTTCCTGATAGATAGGCTTTCGCTAGGATTTTTGTATAATTTTTTTAAACATCCATTGTTGATTTAACATTACTAATATCATCTCTCCCAGTCCTGCTGATGGTTTATTAGAACCAAAATCCAATAGTGTAAACTTTGTTTCTCAATAAATCTTTCCTTCTGCTTGGATTACCTTGTTATCAATTTTTTCTCTATAGAAATATGTGAAACCATATAACTGTATGAATACATTAATTTTCAAAATTTTACATAAAGCAGAAAAGGGCTAAGTTGTAAAAATATCGAAAAGAACAGTGTAAACTATAATAAAACGCTAAGTAAAAATTATAATAAAACTATGTGGTCAAAAAAGCAATGTATATATATATATATATACTGTCATCACAACTCTTCAGTGTGGCTAGATACATAGGACACTTCAAGCTGGGATCGAAACTAACCCAACTTGTTAGACTTAGCATTTTACCGCTCAGCAATCAGGTGACATGAATCACCTCAGGAATTATAATACATTATGTATTGGCTTTTTTTTTTACATTTTGAGTTACTAGATACCAGAGTGCTCAATTCGTAAGAAGAGCTTTGCATTACATGAGTGGCAGCCATTAATTCCTTCATCAGTGCTCAACCCCCAGTTTCATCCACAGACTGTTTTGTTGTATCACAACTCTTCAGTGTGGTTAGACACGCAGGACGCTTTAAGCTGGGATTGAAACCTGCCCAAATGCAGAAATGCAGAGTATATTTTTGAGGGTTTGCAAGATGGCACCTATAATGTAAACTCCCATTTTAAAAATAAAGACACACTGAAAACTAAAAAACACAACTTTCTTTATTCTGTAAATTGGAATATCTAATACCATATAAGTGTGCCAACAAATGATTATTAAAGACAAATAAAAAATTGTAATCTAAAAAAAGATTTGCGATGAAAAAATTTGCTTGTGTTTTTCCACTGATTCCTAATAGCATCATTACACTGTTCTCACATGAATGTCAACTTTTTTCTTTTCTTTTTCTTGAAACTTTTGTAAAAAAAGTTTCCAAGTTTTTAATTTGTTATTGTCATAAAAGCTATGCATCCAACTATCTATATTCATTTATCCATCAGTTTGTTTATTTCTGTCCACCTGTCAAATCAATTTTTCTAATTTGATATAAAGTTCATTCTTTCCTTTCTACGTTTTGGAATCTGCCCTGAAAATTGCTTGACAATTTTACTATCCAAATAACAGATTCTGCAGTTTGATCTTTAGTACCAATAAGAGCACACGAAGTGTGAATCAAAAAGTATGGTAAATAATCAAAGGTTGTCACTCACTAATATTTGTTACAATGCCAAAGGTAGAAAACTCCAATTTTATGTAGTCTTTGTCAAAGTTCTGTTGTATCTTGTACTTGAGTGTAGTTCACATGTTGAATTACATGTCAAAGTGAATACCCACTTGAGCATGCGGAAGGGAAGATTATATGTGCATCGGGGTGTTCCACAATGCACAGGTGGTCTAGTCCATTCCCTGTATGGTGATTGGCTGCCAGTCCAGGAGTGGCTATGCTAGCATGCATATATACTGACCCACTTACATATTTTTATCTGTTAGCCAGACGCCAGCTGGGCCACTGAACCGGTAAGTGTTGTTTATTATTTTATCCTGCGCATTAGGGCAGTAGCTTCTTCATCTCTCCTCCTCACTGTGTACATGAGGGCTTTGTCTTTCTTTGAAGCCTGGTCTGTTATGTAGTAGTAGTCTGGATAGAGCTCTAGGAATTTTGAACGACCGAGGGTGTGTAAGTGTGTGTGTAGTTTGTTTAGGAGTGTCAATTGTTGAATGTATGTCTTTACTGGAAGATGTTGGGGAATCAGGATGTAGATGTGGAGTATTAATTGTAGGGGTTATGGCTGCAGTTGTTGCACTTAGTATTGGCTTTGGTGCGGTCTTGAATTTACATTTTCTCAGGAAACAACGGTTCTTAAGTGTGATTCTTCCCAATCCATCAACTCTTATTCCGTATTTGTGGTTTGGTAGGGTAGTAATGACTTTTCCTGTAGTGTTCTATTGGTGGTTTAGTGGGCTTTGTATGGCTACTGTGTCGCCGGTTTGTAATGGGGAGAGGTTGTGGGTTTGTCTGTTGTACTTTTCTATTATTTTGCTGTTTCGGTGGTGGAGGAGTTCATCGTGGCATTGTGCAGCTGTTGCCCATTTGGTATTGTAGAGATTGTCACTTTGGCCTGACGCCCGAATGTGGTCAGGTGTCATGACAGCATTGTTGTTGCAATCATTTGTTGTTGCTTGGATGGTGGCTGCTTATACTGCAGCATCTATCCAAGCTACCACATATGCTCAACATAGTAACCCTAACCCTAACCCTTTGGCCAATCAACTCTGGTCTATTGACTTGCTTACTCCTTCCACAACTCTCATCATCCCTCACAGACTCCCTGCCTTCCTTGAATCTCTTATGCCACTCAAAAACTCATGCTCAATTCATACAAGATGGTCGATAAGCAGTCTGAAACATTTCATACGTTTCTCTGGCCTTTTTTCCAAGCTTAAAACAGAATTTTATTGCATATTGTTCTGCTAAAGTGTCAGATTGGATTTTTTTAATTCACCAGCTGTGACAATCAGGCTTTAGTAGGGTGTATTCCAATTGCTGCTGTAGCTGTTCATTTGAACCTGAAATCCTAAAATTTGGTCAGTCATCTCATAAGATGTATAGCAATAACATACTCAATTTTCAAGTGTTTATGACTATTTTAAACGCCCATACAAAAAAAGTCTGGAAACTTATCGTATGCACCTCATACCTTACTAAGGTACTATTTACCAACCCCTCCGCTCGGGCAGGATATGACACAAGGTCAATTTTTAAGCGGAGTTTAACAGGTTTGAATTCAGAGTTTTCCTTCTCCTAGACTAGTTGCCTCACCAAGGCTGAAGAACCTAGTCCGTCCTACTATTTACCCATAGCTGGAGGGAGAATAAGGGGGTTCATACCTTTCCCAAGGGTATTTGCCCGAAAGTGAACGTAATAGCGCGACTGGAGTACGAACTCGCGTACTACGATTCCGCAGTTCATCGCTTTAACCATTACACCACGAGGACACTCATACCTTACTAAGGTCTCTGTCACTAAATGTTCCTGTCAGTGGTTGATGATCAGTTACTACTATCATCTGTGGGCAGCCCATGAAGAATATTCTGCACTTCTCAAGTGCCCAAGAGATTGCAGCTGCTTCATCTTCAATAGGTGCTTACTGGTGCCCTACGTCGGTGCAGAACCTGCTATCTGCATATACAATGTGCCATCCATTGGAACGACACACTAGTGCTTTTTCAGTGGGGCACATGCAGTATTTCTGCAATAATAGGAAGCCCATGCCTTCCTTGCTTCAGTCTGGGGCTCGGCAGGTTACCCTGTTGATGTTGAAGGTGGTAACTCCCTTTTTTACCAAGCTCACTATGATCTGTTTGGATTGCTGGAATGCTTTTTCCAGGCTCTCATTTCAAACAAAGTTTGGGTTTTCTTGACGAGGTCCCGAAATGACAGCATTATGGGGCTTAATGAGTATGCCCATGCAACTTGGTTGACTAGCCCAAACCAAGATCTTGCATCTGTGATATTTTGGGGGTGTCAGGAAGCTAGATATAGCATTCAGTATGTTGTCACAAGGGGTCACTCCTGAAGATGTTATTTAGAGGCCTCTGAATTGGATTACGTCTTGGCAGAACTGGAATTTTTATCTGTTGAGGATGATTCTGTTTTTTTTTCACACAGTAACAAGTAGTCAAGAGTGTGATAGAAGGTGTCCTCTATATTTTTGTCAAACTGTAAGGTGTTGTCAATGATTTTTATTTTCCGAGGGACATTTTTGATTATTTTGTCATACCTATGTGTGTAGGCATTGCCAAATGTGAGGCATTCTGAGGTACATGAAACGACCCCACTCTGTGATTAAGGTTGTGAGTGGTTGTGATTCCTCATCTAGGGGGATTGTATGGTAGCCATCAACAGCATCTAGGACCATTTTTTTTATTGGCAGTACCTGTAGAGACAATGTGAATGAGGAGCTTGTGTGGTATGTTTCATGTTTCATTAGGAATTTAGGTGCTGGTAATCCACGGTCCTTCTTGGTTTCCTATTTTTCTCTGCAGTAATAACTATGGTACTGTACCAATCAGTGGGGGAACCGATTTATATGGGAGTGATAATGTTTCTCTCGACATCATCCGAGAGGGCTTCCTTTACTTCCTCCCTGTAGTGGTAGGGTACTGGAATGGGGTTATGTTTGGCTTTGGGAATTGTTGAATTACACATCAAAGTGAATACCCACTTGAGCATGAGGAAGGGAAGATTATATGTGCATCGGGGTGTTAGCCGGACGCCAACCGGGCTGCTGCACCAGTAAGTTTTGTTTATTATTTTATCCTGTGCGTTAGGGCAGTGGCTTCTTTAGTGTTGAAGACAGATATCTAGATTCAAAAGGAAAAAAAAGTAGGTTTTAAAAATCCAACTAATTTATGAGTCTCCTCATCTTTCTTATTCTCTTATCTCATCACTTATTTTAGGTTGCTGGGGTTTGATCCCAAGTAATTCCCATTCATGCCATCTCTCTGGGCTATAGGAGGGCAACATGGCAATGACCATGTCCTCTCCAAGTAACAATATGAGTTATCATCAAAGGAAATACACTCAGCATCCCAAGTAAAACAAATGCTAAAGAGATTTATAAATTTAAACATTTTTTTGTTTGGATTATTTGTCCCCAAAAAACAATAATTCTGTGTGATTATTTTGCATCTCCATAACAGGTATTGTTGTGGGAAATAACAGGTATTATTGTGGGGAATAGAATCAGTGAACTGAGTTAAAACCCTGGATGAAGCAGTTTGTATTTATGCCTTTAGAAAAGACGTGAATTAATATATCCTTCCTCCATCTATGGATAAATAATGGGGCAGATTGGATTCTTTTGGCTTGGTTAGTCCACCCACCAGTTTTAAAAAAAGACCTTGTGTTAGATTTTGTCTGTAACAGAGAGGTTGGGTAAATACACACTCCAAATATTTATATATTATTACGTTGTGTAAATATCTACCTACTTTAACTATGGGTGTCCTCGTGGTGTAATGGTTAAAGCGATGAACTGCGGAATCGTAGTACGCGAGTTCGTATTCCAGTCGCACTATTACGTTCACTTTCGGGCAAATACCCTTGGGAAAGGTATGAACCCCCTTATTCTCCCTCCAGCTATGGGTAAAATAGTAGGACGGACTAGGTTCTTCAGCCTTGGTGAGGCAACTAGTCTAGGAGAAGGAAAAACTCTGAATTCAAACCTCTTAAACTCCGCTTAAAAATTGACCTTGTGTCATATCCTGCCCGAGCGGAGGGGTTGGTAAATAGTACCTACTTTAACTTTTAGGTTTTGGTATTAATCTAAGGGAGGGGAAAGATAGATCGATTAAGCTAATTGAAACCTAAATCCCATACCCATGTACTCACAGGATTTCACTACATTGATTAACAAGATACTCAATAACAAAATTAATTCTTAGCATATCAGCTTTTGACATGACACCTGTTTCAACCAACTACTCCTCACCATACACAATATTCTTAGCTTAGTCGAATCAGTAAAGCAGGTGGTATGTGGCAATCATCAGTTCACTATTCAGATGATCACAAGTCAGCAGGACATGAATGGTGATAAAAATGAAGTATCTTATACCAGTGTGTCAGGACATTGTCAAGCATCTAATTGAACCAGACATGCTTTATAGAGTCATCACTGGTGATGAGACATGGATTTTTGTGTACAACTTGAAAACCAAGTGCCAGATCAGTCAATGGAAGTCTCAAATGTTGCTGAGGCCAGAGAAAGCAAAACAGTTAAAATAAAAAGTCAAATTCATGTTAATCACATTCTTTGATGCCAGGGGCATCATCCATAGCGAGTTCTTGCCACAGGGCCAGATAAGGTAATTCTGTTGGGTATGCATAACAGTGCACCTACTCACAATGCCCAGAGCATTTAGTCATTACAGACCATAGGGTCACACAATCAATCAGCAAGACAAGGTGATTCTATTGGGTATGTATGACAGTGCACCTTCTCACAATGCCCAGGGCATTTGGTCATTACAGACCACAGGGTCATACAATCAATCAGCAAGACAAGGTGATTATGTTGGGTATGTATGACAGTGCACCTTTTCACAATGCCCAGGGCATTTGGTCATTACAGACCACAGGGCTACACAATCAATCAGCAAGACAAGGTGATTATGTTGGGTATGTATGACAGTGCACCTTCTCACAATGCCCTGAGCATTTGGTCATTACAGACCACAGGGTCACACAATCAATCAGCAAGACAAGGTGATTATGTTGGGTATGTATGACAGTGCACCTTTTCACAATGCCCAGGGCATTTGGTCATTACAGACCACAGGGCTACACAATCAATCAGCAAGACAAGGTGATTATGTTGGGTATGTATGACAGTGCACCTTCTCACAATGCCCTGAGCATTTGGTCATTACAGACCACAGGGCCACACAATCAATCAGCAAGACAAGATGATTCTATTGGGTATGTATGACAGTGCACCTTCTCACAATGCCCTGAGCATTTGGTCATTACAGACCACAGGGCCACACAATCAATCAGCAAGACAAGGTGATTATGTTGGGTATGTATGACAGTGCACCTTCTCACAATGCCCTGAGCATTTGGTCATTACAGACCACAGGGCCACACAATCAATCAACCAGACAAGGTGATTATGTTGGGTATGTATGACAGTGCACCTTTTCACAATGCCCAGGGCATTTGGTCATTACAGACCACAGGGCTACACAATCAATCAGCAAGACAAGGTGATTATGTTGGGTATGTATGACAGTGCACCTTCTCACAATGCCCTGAGCATTTGGTCATTACAGACCACAGGGCCACACAATCAATCAGCAAGACAAGATGATTCTATTGGGTATGTATGACAGTGCACCTTCTCACAATGCCCTGAGCATTTGGTCATTACAGGCCAAGAGGAACATCACCATTTCGAAACAATCTCCCTATTCACCTGATCTTGTTCTACAGAGCTTTTATCTTTTCTCCAAGTTGAAGGATATCATTTTTCCCCATATTTGTAAGGGCCATTTAGAGAGGCGCATTGACAGAGCTGAAGACCATTCCAGAAGAATCCTTTCAATAGTACATAGAAGCCTTGCAAAGAAAGATGGGAGAGTGAATTAGACTCAAGGGGTATTATATTGAAGGGAAAACCATGTAGTTAGCTCTTTGTAATTGAAATAAATTTTTTCTGACTCCAGTAATTTTACTTTTCAGACACCCCTAACTTAAATATTTTATGTTTATCAGGTTTAGACTCATAATTATAAACAAAAAATCCATCATGACATGTTTTCTGCATTATATAGCAATAAACACAAGCATTTATCATCATCATTATCAAAGCATGCAAACAGTCTAAGTTCCTTTGACTCTCTCTCTCTCTCTCTCTCTCTCTCTCTCTCTTGCCTTCAGTCCCAATCACCCAGTACATTTGGTAGATTTTCTAGACGGCACTAAGTGTCTGAACAGAGTTGATGAATTTAAGTTTTTGCAGGTTAGCCAACTCTGATGTGCTTACATGTATAAGTTCAAAATAGAATGTTGCTTATGAGTTTGTCCTGACTTTAGCAGCAGTGCCCAGCATGTATTGCATGCCTTTCTTGGATGGTTTGCAAAGTGGGAAGTAAATAGCTCTACAAAAACAGTTTTGTAGAATGCTACTTCTTGGATTTGTTCAAAATAACATGCAGTATGCCAATGGACCAGGTGACCAGGGTTCAATCCCAGGTCGAGTTATACCGAAGACTCAAAAAATGGTACTTTAGCTGCCTTGCTTAACACTCAGCATTATGAGGTAACAATCAAGGGTAAAGGGGAGCAATCTAGGGAATTGAGTAGTGCCCTCCCCTACACCTTAGTGTTGTAGCCATTGAAAAGGGAGCCTTTGGGTCACCCTCAACTAAGGTCACCGACTTTACTTACTATCATTGTGTAGTTATCATCAAGTATTTCTTCAAGTGTTTTTTAGAGTCTAGATGGTGCAACTATACAGTAATAGTGACATGGCTACTACTCAAAAAAATTCCAGAGACAATTATTTTATTTTCCTAAATATCATTGGTTGTGAAACAAAAAAAAAAAAAAGAAACTCACATTTACTCCCAATGAACAATATATAAAGTAATAGGGAGAAATAAGCATCAAATTCTAATTTAAAGATCAAGTTATATCTTCTAAATAAACAGTGACAATTCTATTAATATTTTTTTATTTCATTTATTGAAAAATACCAAAATTCTTTTCATTGAATAGAAATTAAATCCAATGAAGTTCTTTTTTACTTATTTCTTTAAACAATAAAAGAACAAATATAAAATATTTGTTTTGTTATAGTAAAAAAACCCTGCAGTGTTCATGAGCTAAATTACATGACAATATTCAACAAAAAACTAATATTAAGATATTTCTTAATTGAACAATTTCCTTTTTTTATAGTGTTGTGGGATTTTACTTAATTGATGATAGCTAGAGTCTAATATTCATTTGAATTAAAATATTATCATTGATTGTAAAAAAAATTAAGGAAGTGCATTTAAGGTAATGGTTATTGTTACAGGAAATGAAATTCAAATCAGCTTTACTCCATAGGTTGTACTGGATTACATGGTACTAGTAATAAAGAATAATCACAGGATTGACTGGACTATAATAGACAGTAGATAAAAAAAAATTCTGCCATTGATATGTGAAAGGAAAGAGTGTAGATATTCAATCAATAACAAGTTGTTGATAAATGTGATGAGGTTTTGAAAAAATTGTACCTTTATTTATTAGGGAGAATTAAAAGAGCTTTTATATTTTTATTTTTTGAAGTGGAGGAATTTTTTTTTGAACCAAGGATGATTTGGTTGAATGCTATAAACTTTGCTTTTTGATAAATGGGCTGAAGAAGTTTTTTCGATTTGTATTTTAATTTTTTATTTTTAATCAAAAGCAAAGGAGTAAACACAAATGAACAAAAGATTTTAAATAAAAGAGCCAGAAACATCATTAATTGAAAATTATTATAGAGGAAGAGATAAAATAACTTCAACTTTTTGTTGTTAAAACAGGAAGATTTTGTTTCATTAATGAGGATTCCATACGCATTAACTTTTGATCTATGGAAAAAAAAATGATAACAGTAAAAAGACATAACAAAAAACATTAATTAGAAATTTATTTTCTGCTTTTATTATTACTGAGTGTGAAATGAATTTGTCTGTTACTAAGTGATTTTTTTGTGTGAAACAAACAAAGCATATTGAGTTTACTTTGTGATATTTTTTTCTTTTTGTTAAACATTCATTGATTTCGTCATTAATTTTGATTTTTGAATTTCTGAACCACGTTGAGATCTGAGTCACTCCTCAATATTTCTGTCTAGTCAATAGAGAATATAGGCAGTTGGTCTGGAAAGTGGTGATACTGATATTTCTAAAATTTTACCAGTTAGCAGATCTGATTGAAAATCAGCTGATCAATATGGATATTGAACACATATGAAAACATTTTTTGCTTTTACATCTCAGAATCAGTCTTCCCCATTGGCAAGGCTTATAATATGCTGACTGTATCCCCTGCAGAGAGGAAAAAAACCCACCCCAGAAAAAGCTGGGAGGAGTCCTGGATATGACACTAAATTGGATATAATGGTGAGGCAGCATCTCTGGATATCTAGGGAATGAAGAATACCCCTTCATTGTCATTACTCCAAGGTCATCTATCTGGTAGTACCTATCAGGGTCCCATCTATGGGTCAAATAGATCAGTTAAAAAATTATACATAACTGCTGGGACTGAGAGCAAAAAAAACTTTTAAGAAACAACCACACAAAAAAATGTAAATATGAATATAGAATGAATGTGAATCCTTAACCTCTAGGTATGAAATAACCCAAGGCGGATTGACATGCCATTAAAATCTATCAATCAATCTTTTGATTTGAATCCCCGTTTTTATTTCAACCAGAATCAAAACCAAGATCTGGGATTATCATTTAAGAACATGCAACAGGTTATAATGAACCAACTCAGAAGAGTGTCAGTTGAAAACTTTCAGCTGTATCTTCAGATTTGAGAACAAAATGTTTTGAGGATATCAAGTTGATTTGATGTTTTCAATAAAAAAAAACACAATCAGTATCATCACTCAACAGACTTAATAATTGAACATTATAAGATGAATATTTTTGATCAAAATTCAGCTAGTAACTGAATCAAGCCACTGATTTATGGAATCCCACTTGAAAGTTATGATATTTTATTGGTATAAAAATTACTTGATTCATGTTCTTTCCTTATTACATCACATATATCTTCTGATTTTATGTCAGCCATGATTACAGAATTTTAGTTTAACTTTAAAAAAAAGGTAATTATTGCCAACATGTAGTTTATTATTATTATATATCCATGGATTAATTTTAATATTTTAAAAATATTTTTCCCCTAAAGAAAGCATTAAAAAGATAAAAATAAAGCAAGTGAAAGAGAAATGGTATTTGATATTTACTGCAATTACTGACATCAAAGAAAAAAATAAAAATCAACTTTTATATAATACGATTATTTGGCACCATCCTTGCAGGCATGAGTCAGAGAGCAGGAAATTTCACTTGAGGTGTCAAAATAATCTATTTATCGCACTTTATTTTATTTTTTTTAACTAAATTCAGAATGTTGTTAAAAATGCCTCTTATTCGAAATAGTTGATGATTCAAATTTACTGGTTTACAGACAATAATTGTTTAAGCTATGAGCAAGATTTAAAAAGAAACTCAGTTTGCCAAGACTTGTGAATCTGATCCATGCTATCTTTAATTCCTCATTTTTGATACAAGTTCCACACAAATAGTTTCTTCCCACAAAATAGCTAAAATATGGCACAAACTTGCTATCCATTGATATTTTCTAACAGCATATGTTCTTCAGCTCTTTATGTCCAAGGTCAAAGAATATCTCATTTGTCTATAGACTCTCAAGTCACTTCCCATCTATTCATATATTCATATCCCTATCTTCATTCTTCTCATGCTAAATATGGTGGCTACTTCCCATCATTAGTAATCCTGGTGTCCAGTTTTGTGACCAGCAAGGAAAGGTCACATCTTCACTCATCACATATTTGAAGTTATTAGGCTAAGTTTAATTGATCTTGCACAAAGCTGAAAATGTTTGGCACCCAGTGAGTATCAAACTCAATACAGTATTAAAGGTACAAAAGGCTTGCTTGTTAATCATTTTCCTAATCTATACTAATAATTCCAATTGTTTGCACACAGTGAAATGGTTTTCAGTATTCCTGAGTCGCACAAAAAATTTAATGTAACAATTTTTTGTTTGCACATAGTTAAATGGTTAAACATTTCCATCTGACTCATAGATTGGAGGACTCCTACCCTGCTACTCCTACCCCTGGTCAATGTGGATCTAGTTTGGTTTTATGGCATATCAACCATTGTAGGTTATTTAACACTAAATATTGCTTACATATATATCATCATCATCATCATCATGTCGTGCTGGTAGCACGGATATTTCTGACCCTCTCTCGCCACTTTTCCCTATCGTTCATCGCCTCAGACAGGTCTTCAGGACAACATCCTGTTTCCTCACATAGTTGCTGAATGTATGTTCGTGCTGGTCGTCCTGCTTTTGCACGGCCATGTTTGGGGGTCCATAAGAGTACATCACTTATAAGTTCGTCCCTGCTTCTCCAGCAGTGTCCTGCATGTCTGGTTTGTCTAACTTGAATAGTTTTCGTGATAGGAGGCAGGTGGCCGTACAGTTGGTGTCTTGTGGGGTGTTGCCGCCAGGACTTGTTCAAGATTGCTCGCAGCATTCTTGTGTAATTGCTGTCTAGCATCTTCTCCAGCCGTTTTGTTAGAGTCCATGTAGTGCATCCATATAGCAGTATCGATGTTAACCCTGCCTGGAAAAAACTGCGTTTCATTTTATCGGTTAGGTCTGATTTCCATATAATCGATAGCCTATTGATAGCTGTCCAAGCTTTCGTTAACCTCGTGTCGATGTCCTTTTCGGTTGATGTGACGCTGCTTCCTAGGTAAGTGAATTTGTCTACTAGTTTAAGAGGGGTTCCGTCTAGAGTGGAGATGTCCCCCGTTTGATTATAGCACATATATTCCGTTTTGTGTGCATTGACATAGAGGCCTATGCCTGCGGCTGCTCATTCCAAACTATGTAGTAGTGTTTCGGCTTGGTCGGGTGTATTTGCCAGTATCGCTATGTCATCGGTGTAGTCGGCATTGGAAATTGTTTTTGCGGGGTACCTTTTGCTTCTTTTCTTTGTCAGCTCGAAGCTGTTCTCTCTGATTTTGTCAATTGATGTTCTAAGTACGTAGTCTAGACAAATGATAAAGAGGTATGGAGCTAGCGTGTCCCCTTGTAGTACTCCTGCTACAATGTCAAAGTATTCTGTGTCTCCATCTGGTGATCGTACTTTTACTTTGGTGTTTCTATAGAGAATCGTTATTGCTGCTACAGTTTCTTTAGGTATGCCGTACACTAGTAGGATTTGTTCCATCTTTCCTCTGTGAATGGAATCGAAGGCCTTGGTAAAGTCGACAAAAATTAATGTCGCTTGTAGGTTTTATTAAATATATATGGTTTGGTTTGGTTTGGTTTTATGACATATCAACCATTGCAGGTTATTTAACACCAAATACTGTTTATAAATTAAATGTATATGATTTGTAAACACATTTTATTGATGACATTTTTAAATGAGCCTGAGCTCATTTTTTTGCACATGGTTAAAATGGTTTCACGCATTGCTATCAAACATGAATAATTCTATCTAATATCAATCATTTGTTTGCATACATTCAAATGGTTTCAAGTATTTCTATATAACAGTAACAATTTAACATCAGACATTTATTTGCTCACATTTAGATAGATATACATTATATATAAGAGATTGATTTGACCGTAATTTCATTTTTAAATGAGTTACAACTAGTATTGCTATAGTTTCTACACAGTATAATGATTTTGATTATTGCTATCTAACACTTATACTTGTTTGCATGCAGTGAAGAGGATACAAGTATTGCTATTTAACACTACTTATTCAATTCAACATTACTCATTCATTTGCATACAGTTAAATGGTTCCAAGTATTGCTATGTAGAACTAACAATTCAATCAAACATCAGTAATTAGTTTACACACAGTTAAATGATCAAACAGTCCTATTTCTAACAATTCAATGTTACATATCATTTGTTTGCACACAGTTTGAATATCAAACAGTTCTATTTGACCCATAGATCGGACCCTATCAAGGGGACTCACCATGTATGATGACCGATAGGGATGAATAGCAAAAGAGAGTCAAAGGAATCTGTGCTGTCAATATGCCATGAGGATGATGAATGCCAGTGTCCAACATATAGCTAGTTATATAATACAGAAAATATGCCATGATACATTTTTAATGACTAATAGAGAAGACTAGATGCATATTTATTGCAAATTTTTACCTTCACAATTGGGCACAAAAGAGAGTAGATAAACATTAAATATTTCACATATGTAACTCCAAAAGAAAATTACCCTTGCATGTTTAACACAGGTTTAGTGTGTTTTTTTTAACTGGATATACATGAATTGAAGGGTTAGTTTTCTGTGAGATAAAACAACTGAACATTAAATTTTATAGAATTCTAAAAAGCATGCAGTGATAATTTAAGTATCAATTTTGGTTTAATTAAGTTTTTCTCTAGGTTGGTCATTAAACATTTTATGGCATATTTGAAGCAAGTTTTTAATTTCACAATTTTGTCATGTCAATTTTCATAATCAAAAATTGCTCTGATTACAACATGAATATTTTCTAATTTCAGAAAAATCTTCAAAAATGAAATCTGTATTTACCCAACCTATCTCTCATGGACAAGATGAGCTACCAGGTCATTTTTAAATGGAGTAAAGCTGGCTGGAATTTTCCTTCTATTAGAGTAAAAAAAGCTGAAAACCCAGATGGCTCTAATATTTACCTTCAGCTGGAGTAAGAACTGATGGATTCATGCCTTTCACAAGGGAATTAGAGCAAAGTGAAATATAAACAGCATCATCTAGGATTTGAACTTTGAACTTTTTCCTTAAGTTATAATGAAAAATAGATTTGTTTAGAATGTCTGTTTTCTATTAATTTGGTTCAAATATCAAGTGGGTGTTGAGTCACTTTTCATTACCCATAAGAAATGAATACCATCTTAAATTCATGGGACAGCTGATCAAAAATGACAAGACTTCATTTGCTTAATCAAGCTAATTTCATGTCTTGATTAACAAATTTGATTTTTTGTTTTCAAGAGGAGACAAGCACTGCCAAGTAGCCCTCTCATTGCTCAGAGAAATTCCATAAAAGGAAATTATTTAGTATGGTATCTTGAAACCTTATGGGATAGCAACTCATATGCATATTTCTGATTTCATATGCGTGAGTAGATAGATCTAAGTTTTAATAGGGTAGACACAGTGTCTTTGGGGCTTGGTGATTGTCAGTTTCAGGTCCATACAATCATCAGACTTACTGACTCTTAAATGGTAGATATCTGTTAATATTCTGTTGTGTGGGGCATGATGGGAAGAGTTAACAAGTTTGGGAAGTATTCTGGGAGGAGTGGTCAAGTTCATTTATGTTGTTATATTAATTTTATGATTAGTTAATTCATTTGTTTATGTTTATTATTTTCTAGTCTTTTTATTAATAATAATGATAATAATAATAATTATTATTATTATTGTTTTATTCTTTATCATCATTTAGTCTTTGAAATTGTTATTTTTTAGGTGGTCTGATTGATAAAAATCTGTTTTCATGCCTACAATTGGATATAAGTTCTGATTATTTATTTAGAAGTTTATTTTGTTCTGGGAAGGTAGTTATAGCTATTTTTTCTTCTATGCAGAGGTTACAATGTTTTGATGAGTCGTTTTAAGCTGGTGCTACGTTTCTTACTAACCAGATTGTTTTTGGTCATTTTTAGTTTTTTTGTCTGTTTTTTACTCTCATATGTGTCTAGAAAGTGTTGTGGTAAAATGTTGCTTTCTATGTGCAGCTCCTATTTCCAGGAGTCTTCTTCTATATGTATATATACGTTTATATTTATATATATATATATATATTTCTGATTTCAGTTATAATATTAAAGATTCATTCATGTATTAAGTTAGCAGCAGCCCACTCAACCATTGTAGACTATGAATATTTCAGATATTATTTATAGCATTCCAGAGTTATCCATTCACTAAGTTATCAGTAGCAGCCCATTTTTTCTGTGGCCCTTGCAGGATGCAAGCCAAGGTTTGCAAGACAAGGGGAGTAATAGACCTTACCCTGCCATACAAAACCTATAATGGCAGAGGGTTCAGAATTCAAAGCTGTCCTTCAAGGCTAGAAAGCCCAGTTTGCCCAATTATTTTACCCATAGGTTGGTTAGAGGAGGGAGTCATGCCTTTTTCTAGCACATTCATGTCAAGTGAATACAAATAACTTCAGCTGTAATTAAAACATGGCTTGCTATTCTTTAACATAAAATGGAATATACTAAATATTAATTGATATGTTAAATGGGTTATTTAATTGGCTAAGCCAAGTCTAGCTCAGTAATTACTTCTGAGAGGTGATCTGTTCCATTAGTTGATTTAAAACAGACTTCAGGTTTGACCAGTCACTTCATCTGAAATGTTAGTTGACAAATAGAGGTGACAATACCATTCAGTTTCAGAATTTCTACACTTTAATGAATCTTTCTTTCTCTCTCTCTCTCTCTCTCTCTCTCTCTCTCTCTCTCTCCTGAGAGTTGATTTGTCTTATTGATTACTAAACAACATTTCTTTCATCTGAGTATTTTTTTAATTTAGAGAAAAGCAAATACTCAACATCTGCTCTGTTCCTTTTTCAATAAGACAAGTGTGAGTACAGTTTTACTTTATGGTTTCAGGTAGATAATAGATAATTACCTTCATGCTTAAGTCATGACAATCAGTGGCCTTAAATCTGATACTCTTTAAGTGCTACTCACTGGATTTGCCACAATGGCTTGGAGCACAACCATAGAGTCCATATTTTTAGGCTTGCTTAGTTTTGTTTTGTTTTTTGTTTTATGGCATATCAACCATTGTAGGTTATTTAACACTAAATACTATTTACACATATATATTAAATATGATTTGGTTTGATTTGGTTTTATGGTATACCAACCATTGTAGGATATTTAATAATAAATACTGTTTACACATATATATTAAATATATATGATTTGGTTTGGTTTTATGGCATATCAGCCATTGTAGGTTATTTAATGCCAAATCCATGCTATAAATATATATTGAATATATACAATTTGTAAACATTTTGTTGATAATGTTTTTAAATGAGCCTAAGCTCACCCCTTTTGCACACAGTTAAATGGTTTCAAGTATTGCTATGTATCACCAACAGTTCAATTAAAACATCAGTCATTTGTTTCCACACAGTTAAATTATCAAACAGTTCAATTTCTAACAATTCAATTTAGCAACAGTCATTTGTTTGCACACAGTTAAAATGTCAAACAATTCTACTTGACCCATTGGTAGGACTCTATTAGGTGCTACCACTATGGATCAGAGTGGACCTGGGAGCAAAGGTAATGAAGAGGTACTCTGCATTCCCCAAAGCTCCAGTTTTACTGGAGCCACCCCATCAGATAGTTTTGTGTCATATCCAAGACACTCATTGGGGGAGTCTTACACCTGTGCACAGATGCAGTCCATGTACTGGCAGCCCCAGTTGATCTGGGCTATAGACTTGCCTGATCAGCGACATTCTTATAACATGAACGAAAGGTGGGGACTGTGGTCTAATAGTTACTGTTGTAGGAAATGGACACGGCAACCTGAGTTCAAATCCTGGGTGAGTCTATTTCACATAGCACTAATACCCTTGTGGAAGGTATGAATCCAATGATTCTCCCTCCAACTATGGATAAAATAGTAAGGAAGACTGATCTCTTTAGCCTTGGTACGGCAACCAGTCTAAGAAAATAAAAACTCTGAATTTAAACCTGTTAAACTCCACAAAAAAATTTGACCTTGCATCACATCCTGCATGGGCGGAAGGGTTGGTAAATACATGCATGCAACATTAATGAAAATTTTTTGGACCCTCTGGTTTCTGTACTCTGATTAACTGTGCCTTTACCTTTTATGCAACAAATTTTTTTTTTTTGTTATTTCCACTGCAGTATGGCTCAGTTTGAATTGGTAAAGTGATAAGTTCCCAAATTGGATTATGACAATATGAGGCATTCACTGGAGAAAAAAAACTTATGGAGAGCATGCATTTTTTTTATTATTTAGGAAAAAATAATTTTCATTTTATAAAAATTTAAACAGACTTATTGACTTTGAAAGAAATTCAAAAGTCAATTTTAATAGTCAGTGAGAGACTAGTACTAACTGAACTTTCACATTGTCAAAACAAAAGTAAGTAGGTTTGGGATTTTCTTGGTGCATTGATCCATTTTAAATCATGACATCCTGAACTAACTCTTTCCCACTTGTTGGAGCTAACAGGTCAAATCTTTGGATAGATTAATCAGATCAGCTTATTTCAGTTAGAGATACAAATCTAGGAAGTCGACAATCATCCAGTCTCACAGAAATGTGTTGGGTGGCCTACAAAATAACAGTTGCTTGAAATTCTTCTTTTGATAATTCTAGAAAATGTTGTCTGGAAAAAATTATTGAAAAATTTAAAGTGACAATAATTTTTTAATCATATCTAATGAGACATTTTTTTCTTGATCAAATAAGAACTGAACAAAAATTAAATGTAACTTTTTTTCTCATTGAGTAATATATACTTTTTTTAATAAGTTGCAATTCAGATTGATTTAATTTGATTGATTTAACAGTATGTTGGTTGTTGTGTTTTCTGGCATATGAACTCTTGTGGGTTATATAATGATAAGTCCTATTTATACATATAGATTATATACATGACTTGTAAGCCAATAGTTTGAAAGTAACATTATTTTAAACTGAGCCAGATCTCATTTGTTTGCTCGCAGTTAAATGGTTTCAACTACTGCTATTTACTACTATTAATTCTATTTAATGTTAATAATACTCCCTTGTAAAAGATTGAACAGTTCTATTAAACCCAAAGATGGGAGTCTAACAGTTACTATCACTCTGAGTTGGAATGGACCTGAGAGTAATGACATTGAAGAGGTATTCTACATTCTCCAAAGCTCCAGTACAGGGCCCTCAGTATCAGATATTTTTACTGATATATCCAAGACACACCTTAGGCCTTAGAGGGTCTCACCTCTCTGCAGAGAAGCAGTTGGAGTATTTTACAGCTTCAGCTGACGCGCTTTTGACAACCTGTCAACTTGTCTTAATTTCTTAAGAGTTTTTGCACATAGTTATATGATATCAAGTATTTTTATCTAATATAAATAATTTGCAAACAGATCTATTTGACCGATAAATGCAAACTTAACAGTTACTATGACTCTTGGTCAGAGTAATGACTATGAAATGATTCTCACCATTCACCATGTCTGCAGAACTGGAACCTCAATATTAGATGCAGTTTTGTATCATATACAGGACATCCCTTTAGAGAGGGTTTCCTCCCTCTGCCAGGGATATATTCTTAGCCCTTGTAAATCTAACTTTTGGAAAATAATTGTAGAATGAACACTGTTTATTAACCTGAAATATTCCAATTCATTAGAATGTTGACTAGACAGTATTTTTTTTTTGTCTCCCATTTTTCCTTATTCACAACTTTACATAAATTTTGCTAACCTTTTGGTGTGCGAGTTATCTCATTTTAAGTTGAGGGATATATCTTACCAAATGCTGTGATTGATTTTCATGCCATGTCAATCTGTCTAGGATTACTTCATGCCTCGAGGTTAGGTAATTGCATTCAATGTATATTCATATTGACATTTTTTGTGTAGCAGTTTCTTAAGAGGAATTTTTGGCATACAGTCCTATCAAATACACAGTTTTTCAACAGATCTATTTGATCTATTGATAGGATCCTTATTCATATAGATTAGAGTGAACATTGGAGTCATAGCAATGAATGGTTACTCCATACTCTGCAGAACTTAGTTTATAAAACAAAAAGTATGCCCCAAAATATGTTGTGCAGAAAAAATGATTAGGAAGGGAGGTGAATTATTGTGTATCTCCTTTTGTCACTTAATATTGTTTTTTGAGATGAGATGACATATTAAGATCTTGACAGATCATTTTCTAGGCTTCTTAGCTTATCCTAGAAGACAGTTTACTAAGCTTTTCTTAAACAGGCACAGGCTGCTTACTGTACCTCTCATCTCAAGATGGTCACTTATTTAAGTATTAAACAGGCTCAACACCTTTGATTTGGCAGAAACCGGTGCTTTCAGCATGACTTCATGTCTCTTTTTGTTGTATCAATTATGTTGAGAAAAAATGACTTGGAAATTATATATATCTATGAAATCATGATTTAAAGAAATTATATGATGGCTATGCTTATATATAAAATTAAATGTGACTTTATATGAATACATATTTATTTATTGACCATACTTCCCGAGTAATGAGAAATGCCATTTTTTCAAACTGAGGCTGTTAAAGATATGTGGGGTTTAAAAGGGTTTTGAAGGTCAGGGGCTAAGGGCAAGGCTGTGTTGCCATAAGATATCTGACTCCATATTTTGGTTATATTATTCTACCCCACGTTGATTGGCCGGCGCAATGCCTTGTCCAAAGAAAGTCCAAAAGAAATATACAAAAAGAAAAGATAGAAACAGATAAGAGACGAAAACATTTCTTCCATACTTTCCTTTATTTACTTGGTGAATGGACAAACCAACGCTACGTCCCAAGACGTAGCATGGTGCCCAAAACACCAGACAGCAAAAGGATGTTGTTGGTTCAATGGACACTTCCTGACAAGACTCGGTTCACAGAAAACCTGAGTATTTATCTCTCTCCACCGGCTCCAAATTCGCCACTCCAAAATCCTTCTAATTTTGGCGCGACCGCTTCCCATTGGCTACTTTACTTTTTATTATTTTTCTTTTTTTTGATTTTAACCGGATAGATGCATGGAGCCTTATGCGTGGCGACGCGTTTATACATTTTGTATGTGGCAGCCGATGAGTCAACATCCGGTTGGGAGTTTCACTGTTAATTCCTAAATCCCCACAGATATCAAATGCATTTACTTGAAAATTCGTTTTTCATATTGTAATTCTATATAATCTATTTTGCTTGGAAGCAGTTAACTACATTCTGAATGCATGTGTGTGTCTCTATATATGTACATACACATGTATGTATATGTGTATATCTTCTGTACAATTCTTATGGGTTTGGTAAATTTTTTCAAAGTTGATTTTGAATATACTTTAAGTTGGATATACCCAAAGAAATACAGGGTGTGACAGAAATATCTCCGACATTTTTATGTGTCATCTGTGTGGTGCTAGTGAATTTAGGCAAGTGGTAATCCTAGCTCCATCTAACTAACGTCTTTTTTTTTCAGATACAATCATGGTGAACACCATGCATTTGCAGTTTTTGATGTTTTTTAAGACCGGTGAATCTAATTGTTTCACAGAGAGCTTATCATGCTCATCCTATGTTACATTGAAATGATGTTGTTCTGGATAGAAAATTCTGATTATTAACACAGGTCAAAAGAGTAAAGTGAACTTGATCACTAGTGGGAAGATCAACTCTCAGTGTACTAATTAGATTCACCAGCCTTAAAAACATTTCATCAGCCAATGCATGGTGTGTACCAGTCCAAGATATGATTGTAAAAGATCTTATTTTAAAATAATAAAAATGCCATGAAATTAGTTTGATGGAGCTACCATTACCACTTTTTAGATTCATTTGCACCACACAAATGACAGTTTAAAATGTGGGAGGTATTTCTGTCACACCCTGTATAATAACTAATAATATAAATAATTTATTAGCAAATTGTGATGATACTTTGTTTTCTGAAATTTTCATTGGCTATTTAATTTTGGAGACACATGTAGTTGAAATGGCCATGAACATCCTGATCGTCTTTCATTCTTAAGCATTGATCAATTGACACAAGAATTTGATATGAAGGAAGAGAGAATCTCTATAAATACCAAATAGTATTTCAATAAGGGGTTTAATTAAAGAAGTTTCTTGAGCAGTTTTAATGTCACATAGAATTATCTATTGCAGGCCTAACTTTGGAAAGCACCTGTGAAGCCAATAAAGGGTTCTAAATTCCTCAATGATTAAGTGTCCTCATATTCTTCCTCAAGAAAGTGATGCAATACACTGGCATTTAATCAATTATTAGTATACTTCCCATCCAAAGTTATTTACCTATGAAGTAGCACTTTTGCCTAAGATCAAAGTGTAATATCTTCACAGGGATCATAGTGTTGTATGTATTTACCCAATTAAAGCACCATGGGTAGGATGCAGCACAATCTCAGTTTTTAAGCTTAATGCAGCTGGTTTTAATTTAGTTTACCTTGTTCTAGACTGGTTGCCTTGCAAAACTAAAGAACCTAGTCTGATCTACTCTTTGTGCATAGCTGAGGGCAGAAAAGTTTGGATTCATGCCTTTCCAAATGGAATTAATGTGAAATGAAACATAAACTGCCTCAGCTAAGATTTGAACTAAGGTTGCTGGTTACATTTCCGATGATTATAATTGTTACAGTAAACACAGTTATATGATTTCAAGTAAATACTAATAATCCTTTGTAAACATAGCTTGAAGTAATTATTCTTAATACAAAAAAATTTACAGTTATATGATACCAAGTATTCCTATCTAATATAAATAAGGCCCCAACAGGTAAAACCTCTCCAAGTTGACCAGGGAGTAATGGTAATGAAGAATACTCCACAAACCCCAGAGCTACAGAACTGAAGCCTTATTACCAAAGGATACTGGAAGAGTTTGTGAATTTGTTCTTTACTGGTGGTCAAATTTATAAAATTCAATAAGCATGATTATTAGACCAATGTTAAGTTTTTAGAGTAAAAAAGGGCTCAGTTAGAATAATAATTATTATTGTTGCAAATGGAATCAGCAACTTGAGTTTAAATCCTGGATGAAGCTGTTTTTATATCATTCATAATAATGCCTTTTAGAAAGTGTTGCGTTCTGGTTAGTGAACGCTTGTAATATTAAATAAAGGACAAACCACGATACGAGAGGAAATAGAGATATATTCTCAGGAAAAAGTATATACAGTAGAGAGACTATTAGTAGACAAGAACATAGGATTAGTGAATACAGAATAAAGATATAGTCCAACGATAGTATTGGCTTCCATTATTACGGTAGCAAGTAAGGTGATCTAGTGTGATCTCCAGTCTCCAACGCTCTAATACTATTCCTATAAGAAGTTGCTCTTCACCTTCTAGTCTGCCCTGGTATTTGTAGCTACTGCTATATATGGCAGATGGACTAGTTCATTGTGTGGAAAAAGGTGGGTGATACCCAACAGAAAGGCATGAATCCATTAGTTACTCCCTTCAGTTATGGATAAACAGTTAGGCAGATTGAGTTCTTAAGCTTTGGTCAAGTACTCTAGTAAAAGCAAACCTGAATTCAAACCCAGCTTTACTCTGATTTAAATAATCTACATGGTGCCATATCCTGTCTGTAGTGGCAGGATTGATTAAATACATACTTATAAAAGAGGGTGCATCTGTGTGTGATGGAGAATTCTATTGAAAGAATGGCACACAATAGACAATACTTTTATTCCTGCAAGATATAAATAGTTATACAGAATTTTTTTCTAACACAGAATGAAAAAAATTACAGTTTTTTTTTGTCTAATCAAAATAATCATACATATGTAATTAAACATTACAAATTAAGTTTAGAGTTGATATTTTTAATTACATTTATTATCATCTACAACATCTGGTTAACTCAAAACTGCTTCTGATAGTGAAGCTCCAGTTCTGGAGATCTGGAGAAGGGCAACTTCATTGACATTCACTCCCAGGTATACTCTAAACTGGAGTGATAGAACCAGTCAGAGTCCCACCTATGGGTCAAATAGATTTGCTTAAAAATTATTTATATTTGATTGGACAGTGTGAAAAAAAAAACTTAACTACACAAAAAATTAAATGTAAATTTACAAGGAACATGATTCTGTAACTTCTCAGTATAAAATAAACCAAGACAGGTTGATATGCCATAAAAATCAATCAATCATTCCTAAATAATGAAAAAAATAAGTATTTTTTCTTTCGGTGGGTGAGACAGTTCCATCACATTTCTCACCAGTGACAGAAGCCTATATTCAAGCACTCAATAAAAGAAAACAAAAAATAAAAAGTCAATTTTGAAAGCTAATTTTCTAACCGTTTTTATATTTAGTTGCAACTCATTTAGTCACTGTTGACAACAAGGTGACATATATTGATAAAAATGTCCAAAATGGCAACTTGTTAATTTTATTGCAAAAACTATTTTTATTTTCATTTTAAATACTAAACGAAAATGTAGAGTTCATTTATTGTTATATGTCCTAGAGCCTTTTTTATTACTTGCTTGCTTTTGCTAACTTTAGAAGCAACACATATTCAGCACATATGCAGGGTCAGGCAAAAAAAATAGCATTGCGATCAGAGTCATAGGGTCTAGGCTTATTTTATTTGCTTGCTGCATTTTGCCCAAAGACAAGAAAATGGCTGAGGGAGATGCCACACTCCACCCATCCCCAAAGGCTAGGAAAATCTGAATATGTGAACAAGTCTGATTTCGACATTATTCTTGAAGCTGATGATGTAAAATAATCACATAGTTATAACTAAGCAACAATGCTAACAATACAGAGAAAAACCAAACAATTTTAAATCAATAAAATCTATGTGTCACTCATTTACCAGGATAAAAGAATCAATTTATTATCTTAATAATGAGCTTTGAGTTCTTACCCTGTGTAGATAAGTACTTTGGCAAGATTTATTTTTTATTTAGTTGCAATGAGACTTTTTAAAAAATGCAAGCAAACATGAATATAATTGGCATATCCTAAGCCAGATGGACAAGGTTGTTTTCAGCATAGATGCTGGTATCAAATTTCTTCAATAAAACTCCAACTTTACCAATAAGCTTACCATGCAGACTATGAATGCTTTACTGGTAACAGCATTCATTGGATGTCATACATTGGTGACTTTGTGTCAGACTAAGCTGGAACTACTTGAGTGAAACCTTTAATAACTAATTTCTACACACACACACACACACATATATATATATATAAAATAGTCCTAATACCTTGCGGAAAATAGCACAAATAGCCTTGGGAAAGGTATGAATCCATCTATTCTCACTCCAGCTATGGGTAAATAATAGGGCAGACTGGGTCCTTTAACCTTGGTATGGAAGCTGATCTAGGAGAGGGAAAACTCTGATTTCATACCAGGTAAAGTCTACTAAAAATCAACCTTGTCTCACATACTGCTCATGCAGAGGGGTTAGTATATACATATATATATATATATATAAAGTCATTGAAATACATGGACAATTCTAGAAATGCCATCAAATACATCCACTGGCCTTTTTTAAATCTATTATGTCCCATTGTATCTTCTGTTTCCCTTTATCCAAGACACAGCCACATGAATAAAAATTGTTGGTTAATGTTTCTCTAGTTACCTGCTGTTATGAGTTCAAGTTATGATTATGATAACAGCTAAGATGAGGTCACTTACCCAAGTACATCTGTGTATAATCTGTTTTATCATTTGTATTATGACCATATAATCCTGGCCTTATGCTTGAACAAGCTAAGCCCAGTAAAGAACCATTTTATTGAAGGTCACCTTTTAACAAAAAAATTTTGTTGCTGAGCATCATTGAATGTACTACTAGTCTAGCATTATCATATACTAACCTTAGATTAGATTTAGCACAAGGCAACAAGTACAGGGGTCTTTGTGAAAATCATACTCAGGAAAGGATCTGGAAGGCAAGCCTATGAACCATGACAAATATATCTATTAAATAGTTATTTATTCAGGTTAGCTTAGTTTAGTTTGGCTCAAGGCCGGAAGAATGGGGCATACAGTGAGAATAAAATTCACTAATAATAGTTTACTATTACATTGCAAAAACTATATAACCTTTGAATGTATATTACTACTTTGTAGGAATTGAGCATTTATTGTTCACATTGGTGTATTGTTGATTCTATAAATAGCAGCAGCAGACATATTGGATGTTTGTTTCTAATGCTATGTGCTTCAAGAATGTGTAATTTTTCTTTGATTCTTGAAGAGCTCCATATCAGGAACAAACATCCTAAACTCAATAGAATTCATTTTGAATTCAGTGCTAATGTACTCAAATGTATTTAGCAGCTGCTGCTGCTATTTGTAGAATCAAATTTAAAAATAAATTCTACAAAAATACACCAGTATGAACAATAAACGCTCAATTCTTACAAAGTAGTAATGTACATGCAAAGGTTACATCACTTTTGCAATATATACACCTAATGATGATAGCCCAAGATTGGGCAGAAAGTACTAGGGAACCAATTAATCATGGAAGGTTTATTAACCAATTCCTGCTGGATATCATTAAATTGACACATCAACTTGAAAGGATAAATGCATAAATATGTAGAAAATAAAAATATCTATATTGTTTAATCAAATAAATATATATACATGTACTAGCCGATTGATCTAGTGGGTACAGTCTGGGAGACCATAGTTCAATCCCAGGTCGAGTCATACCAAAAACTTAAAAAATGGTACTTGATGCTGCCTTGCTTAACACTCAGCATTATAAGGTAGGGATCAAAGGTAGAGTTGAGCAATCCAGGGAAAGGAGTAGTGTCCTACTCTTCACCTCAGTGTAGTAGCTAATAAAAAGTGAGCCTTTGGGTCACCCTCAATTATGGTTACCAACTATATATATATATATCATTAGATTTCTGGTACAAGAAAATTTATATAAACAAATTAGCAGAGACATCATTGGTAATGAAAGAGGGTGAACTATAATAAAACAGTAAAATGAATGAAGACCCTTTCGTCTGGCGCTTCTCAAGTTTTATACACCGGAAATCAGTTAAAAATGGTTGTATAGATTATATAATTTGGATTGCAGAGACGAAGTGAGAACCCCCCACCACCAAAAAACAAAAAAAAACACTAAGTCACTCCAGTCTCAAGCAGTTCCCCAAAAATATTTAAGATGTGGTTGTTTAACTGCCTGCATAGAGAGGGGCGATTCATAGAAATATAAATTGCCTCCAAGAATTTGAGATGAGATTTGTCTCTAGCTCAATGCAGGACTGAGAAACAATCATCTTCATAACTGGTTATGCAACTATTTGTAGTAAGCAAATGCTCACCAATAGCCGAATACATTGCCTGAGAGTGCCTGGATGTTAATCGTCTGGACAAGATAAATCTGGGTATATGCTGTCTAACTTTCACTTCGAGGCATTGACAAGTCATGCCTATATATGTCGAACTACATCGACATACAAATTTGTATATTAAATTACTTTGTTTAAAGATAGGCAGCTTGTTCTTATTTGTAGAATTAAAGGCCGGCCTCGTAGTGAATATTGGTCTTAGGTTAATAGCATGATAACAACGATACACAGAAGAGGCAATCTTATCAGCAAAGGACTGGCAGGTAGAACCCACCCAGGGAAGTCTAAAGTATACAGGACACTTCAGAGGACCGAAGACTTTGTTCATATTTTTTAACTTTGTCACTGTATGCCTGTTATTAACATCAATGACCTTCTCGGGGTACCTGTTGTCGATTAAGATATCCTTGATAACCTTAAGTTCATTCTCAATCTTGCAGTCATTATTTAGTATAAGTGTACCAACTATATTATTGATACCTATTTATAAATTGTATGTATTCCTAAGAAGGAACATACATATTACTTACCTAATAAAAATCATTTCCTACAAAAGTGAAAATATTTTTATTAAGTTTAATGTCTATTTCAGTTGTATCAGACAACACTTTAAAGAAACTCAATAAATTGATGCTTATTGTAATGACCACTTGAAATTTATAAGCAAACTTTTGCCTTAGAAAATCTGTACTTCTGATAAAAAAAGATCAATTTACACTCCTATCTTTGAATGGTAAAATTAAAGGACACAGAATATTGAGTGAATCATGTCATAAATATATAAAAATTCAAAAATCAGTAGTAGCTGCTCACTTAATAAAAGAGAAAGTGAGTCAATACCCACAGTATCTTTTGATATTTTTTGTCAGCAGTAAGTAAATATATATGTATTATTCTGTTTTAGTTGAATTTCTTACTTTTAATTGTTATTCAATAATAACTACAACATAAATAATCTAACAAGGCAAACATGTTTTTAAATAATTCTATGGTTTAAATTTTAAAGAATTGTTGAATTTTGTTTTAAAAAGTTATGCTTCATTGTAAAAAATCAGTTGTAATTTCTGAAAGAACGTGACATATTTAATTACTTTTATTTATCTTTAATTCTACCAATGAGATCATAACAATATAATTTGCTTACTCCAGCATATTTTTTAGAACTCACCACATGGGTATCAGACGCCTTCTTCTCATAGAGTCACTCTTTATTAAATTAACTAACGTCTCTAAAATCTAATAATTTTGTAATTAAAAGAAGTTGTCTCTACTCTCTGAGATGCTTAATTATAAGCTTAATGTTTCTCAGTCTTTGAATAAAAGAAAGGGATTAAAGCTGCAAAGAATTGAATTGTATCCAATCAATATAACCTTGTGCCACACTCAGCTAACCTTAATAGCAATCAATATTAGGTACCGTGCTTTAGATTTGTAGTAAGCAAGCTAATCTTATCAACTATTACTATATGTGATAACAATATTAGATCTTTCCTGAGGAGGTGAATCATTAAGATTATAGGGACCTGTTGGAATTCTATTGTAAGGCTCAGTAGCAATGGGTCAATGCTCATATGCATAATGAGTTAAAAGTTGAAGTGACATTATATGGACATTGGGACGTTCCACTATACGAAGGTGGCCAAGTTCATTCCTGCACAGTAATTAGTAGCTGGCTCAGTGAGTGGGCATATTAGTGTATATATACACTGGCTTGTTTCAGTCATGTTTCAGGTGTTACAGGTTTGCTATTGAGTTTATGCCGATTCTACTTTTTGTCTGCCAGCCAGATGCTAGTTGAAGCCACTGAGTCGTTAAGTGTTGTTATCCTTGTTTATTCTGCACATTAAATCAGTGACTTCTACAGGACCCAATTGAATATCATATCCCTAATGTGTGTATGTATATATGTTTATATATCAACATGTGGTTTACCTAAAAAATCAAATTCAACTATATATATATAACAATGATAGTAACTTTATTACCTTGATATTAAAACTAAGTATCAAGTTTTGGATGGGACACTAAACTGCATCTGATGATGAGGCTCCAGTTCAGGAGATCTGAAGAGTGTGGTGCATTGTTTCATTGCCAATACTCTCAGGTCCACTCTGACCAGGAGTGATAGTGCTTGTTAGGGTTCCATCTTTATGGGTCAAATAGATAGGTTTAAAACCTATTAGTATTCAAAATGACTGTCTGCAAAAAAAACCCTCTTAAGAAACAAAAGCACAAAAAACATCAATGTAGAATAATAATAGCACTTGCTGCCATAATGTCCATGCAATAATGTGCCCGAATGTGCAAAATCAGATGTCATAGCCCATGCAATGATGTGACCATATGTTCATAATCAGATGATTGATAAATAGTCCTCCTTCTCAAGTAGTACTCTTGTTTGGCAACTCTGCTTCATAACTGAGTACTTGTGTGAACAACTTCACAAATTCGACATGGCACTGCGGACAGGATTCATGACACCCAAGGACTGGGAATGCTTCTTCATTGAGGCAGGTATATCCACCAACTCGGCAAAAACTCATAAAACAAAGTTTGTGGATGAGAAGATGATGATTGAGAGCCTTCAGATGCTGGATTGATCTATGCTGAAGGAGCTAGGAGCCATATTAATGGGAGAAGCCCTGTGCATTCTTAAGCAAGCTAAGGAAGCCACCACCCAGGCAAACCATGTTCAAGCACAGGCAGCCAAGCCCCTCCTGCCACCTAAATCTTGAGATGACCCTGCAACAATCCAGGAAGTTCTGAATTGACTGGGATATCTTTACTAAGATGACGAACATGCCAAGCTCTCAGGCTAATATTCACTTGTACAATTGTGCTGACAAGGCTGTGCAAAACACCATAATTAACACTCACCTTAACTACTTCACCACTGATCCAGATAAACTACTTGACATGGTAGAAGTATTGGTCACCCAGAGGTCAAATCCTATCATTCATTGCCTTGTTTTTGCCTCCATGTCTCAGGACGAAGATGAGCCAATGCAGAACTACCTTGTCCACCTCAAAGCCATAGCCGTTGCCTGCAACTCCACATGCCCCTCATGTGAGCATGATTTGTCCAATATATACATCAAAGACCAGATTATCTGGGGAATAGTGAACGACACACTCCAGACTGACCTACCAGCCAAAGCTGGGATGCTTAAATCCCTCAAGCAGAACATCTGTCATGCTGAAGCATTTGAATCAACACTACCAGAATAAAACTCAATGGCCGGTGCTTCAGATGCAGCCTCTGCTCAGCTATCAACATACCACAAACAGAAGAATATGCCACAAGCCAATAAGGGGAATGTCCATGCCAACACCTACCTCAAGTATGATAATAGTGATGCTAAATCAAGCTGCCAGGCTTGTGTAGGTTGCGGCAGTCATCAGCATGGCGCCTCAGGAACCGGATCCCGCCAACTAAAATACCCAGGATGGGGACAAACATGTAGTAATTGTGGGAAGCCCAATCACCTATCGATGGTATGCCGGGCTAGGAAAACGTCTCAAGCAGTCAGAAGCCCTGGGGATAATGAAGCCGCTATGGACATGTTCATTGTCCACATTATATTCAATCAAGTAACGGGCACATATATATCTAAAGACACTGGCCAGATAAGGGAGATTGACGCATACAGTGTCCCATTCTTACCAAAACTGTACCCCAGACAGGCTAGAGATATCCCCATTGGCTGCAACACTAGAATGATGATCATTCCCAACAGTAGAGCCACCATATACCTTGGGGGACTTAAGCACCTTCTGAATATGGGGCTTACTATGAACAACCTCATCCCATCAAGGAAAGTTGTAGGAGGCTTTACACTCAGGAATGCAGTTTAATGTCATACCTTGGACATGCCATTTTTGGGAGGAGGGGGATCTCAGCTCTCGGCAGGAGATACTGTCAACATATACTAAGCCCTACCGATAGGGTGGCTTGTCAGAAGAGTCACTTATATAGAGATAAGTCAGCTGCCAAGTGTATTTTTTGTATAAATATTGAAAAGTGTATTCTTAAATTGTTTAAATATTCCAAAAAGTCTATTACACATTACCTATGTTGTGGAATCTACAGAAGATATAATAAAGTGTTACACACACACACACACACACACACACACACACACACACATATATATATATATATATCAGTAAGTTTGGGGATAAAATCCAGTAGTATAAGTAAAGATTCTGCCTCAATCCTCCTCATCTCCCCCTTCCTTGAGTTACCTTTAAAATATTTCAAAGTCAAGGAAGTTTACATACTAACTTTCAAAAAGATTTGCTCATTAGCCAAGGAGTCTGTAGGTAAAAATCATTCATTCCTGATAATTTTTTCTCCTTAAACTTTCACCTATCACTGTGTTGGAGACACTCCTACAAATGCCATTTCCATTTTCTCTCTGGACACATTCAAATCTTCCTGATCCATTTCAAACAAAAATTTTACCGGCACCTTTGGAGTGGAGGTAAGCAATACTTCCTCATCATCTACAAATAGGATTACAACACTTTTACGTGAACAGAGTTTATGAAAAGTTCCATAAAGATTGAGCAGTCAGTTTTGGGGACTATAATAAGCACACAAGCAAACAAAGTAAATTACATATAGCAGTGATAAGGTCTAGAAATCATAGATGATATCAAGATGAGTTTGAGCCAATTTGGGGAAAAAAATGAAGCCAGATCTCATTACTTTTTGAACAGGAGTTTTTGATGAAACAGAATAGAGCAAGTGCATTAACCACATACAGACCACACTGAGTTCTATGCAATTTTCTCTTTTTTCTTAAAGTGAAAATTTATCTTGGGAATAAAATTTGACTCTGTGGAAAATAGGAAAAGAAATATGAAGGTGGAACTAAAAATATTCTGACTGCATACTCTGCAGAGGAGCAAGACCACCCCAAAAAGGGAAGGTCTGATTATTTCACTAAACTGCATTTGATGGTGAGGCTCTAGTTCTGAAGATCTGGGCAGTGTGGAGTAGCCTTTCATTGTTAATTCTCCCAGATTCACTCTAACCTGAAGTTCCTCAGACAGACCTGTTAAAAAATTATTCATATTCAATAGGACTGTGTGTAAAATAGAAACCTCTTATGTAACAACTACACAAAAAATGTTAATATGAACAGAGAATGAACATTATTCCTTAACCTTTAGGTATAAAATGACCTGACATGCCATTAAAATGAATGAATCAAAATTAGTGTTTAAAAGATGCTTTGACCAATGGAAAACTTGCTGGAATAAGTGTATTGGATACGAAGGGGACTATTTTGAAGAAAATTATTGCTTCATTCATTGCTAATTTCTATCTTGGTATATACAGCTCTAATTTTGATACTTTTTGAACACACCTCATATACATTGAGTAGCAGAGGTCACTTGTTTTTTTTCAATTTTCTAAGAGACAAATATAATATACCAGTTTCACTTTCTGAAATAAAATCAATAAACAAATCTATAAAATGAAGTTTAAGAAATGAATATTCCAATGAAAATATAAGAAAACAATCTAATTAGTAAACAAATATAATCAATGTTTTAAAAGCAAATGTCAGATGACATAGGGAATTAGAATAATTTGCATAATTAGTTCTACAAAATACATTCTAAATATTTCAAATTTTAAACCAGCACAAAAAGAATAAGAAGCTCATTAAATTGAGTAGGGAAAAACATTGACAAAATTTTTTTTCTTTTATTTCTAACAACAACAACAGCTTGTAAACAAATCCTACCAAGATGAAGTGCAAGTTCCTTCACATGTTTATCTTAACCTTTTAAAGATCTTAAAGCAAAATAAAGCAGCCATTTTTAATTTGATTACATTACTTCATTTTAGAAATTTTAAAAGGTAAAACAATGTGTTCAAGAATAGTATGGTCTTCCTTAGAAATCAAACTGATTTTTTTCTGCTTTAGGTTTTCAGATGAATTGTTTTTAAATTTTATGATCTTTTTTTTTAATTGTTATCATTAACTTCATCTTTGTTTCTGTCAGTGAAAAATGCTATCATGTAAGTTAGTGGTCTATCAACAGTCAAAGACCACCAATAAAATTCAGCCAGGACACATTTACTTCAAGATGGCCTGAGATAGATTGATTTTAAGAGCATATCAACCTGTCAATGGCTATTTTATGCCTAGAAATTAGGGAATTGTATTTATTGTACATTTATATTTACATTTTTTGTGAAGTTGCTTTTTTAAAAAGATTTTGCACAGTTATATACTCTCTAGTATTCCTATCTAAAACAAAAAATTTGCTCACAGTTATATGGTTTCAAGTATTCCTATTTAATACTAATAATTTATACATATTTATATGGTTTGAAGGAATTATTTTTATTTAATGATACTCATTTGTTTGCACACTGATTATAATCGTTTGTAAATAATTATAGTTTCCAGTAAATATTCTGAAAACAAATAATTTACATATGTACTCCTATCAAATGGGAATAATTTCTTAAAATCTTTTCTTCTCTTACAGCTACTCCTACTCCATGTCAGGGTGGAACTGGGAGTAATAATAATCCACACTTCCCAGACCTCTAGAACTGGAGTCTAATCATTAGATGTGATTTAATATCAAACCCAGGATACCTCTTTTTGAAGAAGTCTTACTTCTCTGCAGGGGATACAGTCAGTGTATTTTAAGCCCCACTGAGAGGGTGCTCAGATAATAGAGTGGTTGAAAGAAGAACTCAAAAACAATTGCAATATCAGAATAACAATGGTGGTGGTGGTGGTGGAAGGTCATTGCGGTGTAATGGTTAAAGCGCTGGACTGTGGAATTGTAGTAAATGAGTTTGAACTCCAATCATATTATTACATTCACTTTCAGACAAATACCCTGGGGAAAGGTATGAACCTCTTGTTCTCCCAGCTATGGGGTAAATAGTACTGATGCTATTATTCTGGAAGGATGGCTTTGGCATTAAATAACCTATGAAGGTTGATATGCCATAAGACAAAGAAACCAAGAAAACCTAGAATAACAATGAATATTTAGCATTGGTATGATATGTTATAGAATTTTATTTTTAGTTTTCCTTCATTTCTCTTTATCTCTCCTTTCATTTTTTTCTTTTCTTTCCTTTTCTTCAACTATTCTTTTTCTTTTTTCCTTTTGTTTCATATAATCTGTTTTCTTTCAGTTTTTTCCTCTTTTTCATTTTGCGTGTCCTCTTTCTTTTCATTTTTCGTTGACTCTTTCATTTCATTCATTTTCTCTTTACCTCTCTCTCTCTCTTTTCATACTTTTTGAATTATAACCATATTGCTATTTTTATCAATTTAAGTTTTTAATAAATTTGAAAAAAAAAAAAAATCCTAATTTTATTTTATCAATTCTATCTATTTTTATTTATTACACAACAAAAAATGTTTACTTTTTCCTATTAATGGGCAGAGAGTCCTATTTTTTTCTTCAAAATTTTCTTTTGTGACTTAGGTGTTTATAATAAAAACATGATGAGAGACTATATTTAGGGGCTGATATGTGAAAGTGATTTACATTTTGGTCGCAAATCTCAAAAAACTATTCATTTCTAAATATTTTTGTTCATATTGAATAACTTTTGCATAAATACACATAAATTTTAATTCAAATGTAGTTTTTATTCAGACCTTATGTAAATGAAAATGCGCAAATTAGTATTTTTTTCATACAGAAACAAAAAGTTTAGAACGTAAGCAATGTAGAAATGATACATACTATCCAGGAACATATTTTGTATTATTTAGTATTATTTTTGATTTTATTCATTTATTTTTTTTCTTTTCCAATTTTTTTATTCATTTTTCTATTTGCATATTTTTTCTCTTTCTTATTCTATTTTTCTCTCCCTACCGAACAAATTGCACATAAAACAAAACTAATTTGTTTTCTTTGCTTATTGTTCTTCACTCCATATCAGCCCAGCCATGTTTTGCCTGTTTATGATTCTCTGTTCTCTTTATATAATCCTGTTACTTTACCTTTTACAATCTCTCTTTACAAAACCATTACTTTAAGTTTACTTTTATAACAACATTTTATCTCTAGTTTATTGTCTTCTTCAATCCGCCATTTCCTTTAGCAGCTATCAGTCATAGGATGACAACCAATTCTTTCCTGCCGACTACCAAAAGAGCACCAGCAGGTCATGACTCTCAGTACAGCTATTTAAGCCCATTAGGCTCTTAGGGTGAATATGGAGCTGTTTATCATTCGTGAGAAAGTGATTTTAGATTGGCCTAAAACTAGTGTTTGTATTTCTGTGACAAGATCAAATAGATGGATGGGCTCCTTTACAATGCTAAATGCGACAAGAAACCCACCTTCCTGTTTTACCTTTTAGGGTGAAACTTTCCATCATGATGCAAGTTTAGAAGACAAGTATAGGCATTTTGATTCTCTCTTCAGTTTACAGGGTACTTTCTTTTGATACTTTATCTTTCTAAAATGCCTAAAAGTTTGTAAGGCAAGAGGTGCATGTAAGTACAAGTCGAGATCACTATTAGGATCCAGAGGTGATTTTGATAGTTATTTAGTTTAGTGTACATAAAGCTTTCACCAGACAAGAAAATATACAGAAATGTATATTCAAACTATATATATATATATATATATATATATAACTGACAATCTTGCGCTTTCCTAACTAACTTGAGTTTGTCTTTAGATTTTTATTCTGTCTATTTGCCCCAATGGCCAAAGAGATGAAACAAAAATCTAAAGACACTAAGCTCTTTCACTTTTGATCTCCAACAGTCATTTTTTTATCCTTGTAGTAGTAGTTACACTGTTACACATGATGTATAAGTGTTATTTGATAAATATGGAAATTTTATTTTTAAGAAAGCAATCAATGTAAACTCTGCATTTATAACGGGTTTATAATAAAAGTGTTGTATAGTCACAATACAACTATACAAATATACAGATGCAGGGAAATACAAAACACTGGCAACTCTCCGTTGTTCAGGTACAATACATTTATTAACTTCTTGACTTTAGTTTTTCAACACGAGGAGAGAGAGACACACAATTTTTACTATACTGTACTATTTGACCCAACAAATGCGCTGCGCATCCCGTAGCCCCCAGCTGGACTGGTCCAGCCCAGAGTCGGATCTCAACTAACGTCTTTTTCAAAATCACCAAATTCTCAGCCCATCGCTTCTGGGCATGATGTAATTCACACCCTTGTCCCATTTCTATCTGGGGTTTTTATCATGACATTTGTGATTGTCATATCCTCTGCGTGCGAACATGAACTGTATTCAATCTGCGTGCACCTGCACTAAGAGCCAAATTGTTCAAAGCCCAACCAAACCAAATGATAAAATATAATAACAAAAAAATGATTAATATAAAAAAATCATTCCGTACTTATATAACAAAAGTATTTGTTTTTGAGCAATTCAAAATTGCAGCAAATCAAACAGAGTGCTTCAAATTTAAACAGAGATCTGTTATCAGATTTTTCTTGGTTTTGTTGAGCAATTTACAGAAGTATGTGTGATGTGTACAGAAAAACATCTTTTTGTAAAAAATAAACTATTTACAAAAGAGCAAAACATGGGTTTACCACAATGAACCTGAGTCATAAAGAGTCCATTGAGTGGAAACATTCTGGTAAAGAAAAATTTCTGCATTAAGGGTTCAGTTAAATAGATCATGCTAACAGTCTTCTGGGACATGAAAGAACCTATTACTTTTGATTTTCTGGAAAAAAAAAAGTCCCACTGTAAACAATGCTCATTATTGCGAACTCCTTGGGCAAAATTCCTCTTATTTATTGAATGACCCTTGTATAAGTGCCCAACAGTTCAGTTTAAGATGTGTATCACTATGCTGTTTAAATGGTTTATTAGTTTATAGTTGTACCGGCTTATATAAGACAAGCTATACTTTTTTAGATGAACTGATATCAGAAGAATAGATTGGTTTGTTGTATTAAACAAATGCATGTCTTGATAGTGCCTAAGTGGAAAAAGTAGGATAGTTGTTCCAGTAATATACATACCATGTTTTATTTCTAATGTATACATGCAAGATGAATAAATATTAATAACTTACTTTTCAGGCAAGGGAGTTATCATTATTGTCATTGTCAAATGGCCTCAGCAAGTTCAAATCTTGGAAGAGGCTGTTTGCATTTCACATGCTGCTAATATACTCGGAAAAAGTATAAAACCAACAATTCTCCTCTCAGATATAGATAAAAAGCATGTGTATATATTTTTTTTTATCATACAGGATAAATGTGTATGTGTGTGTGTATATATATATATTATATATACATATATATATCAATATTTAAAAAAATAATTAACTTTTTTTTAAATTCATAATCTATCTTATTCTACACTAAGTTCAAAGTAACTTTGAAGAGTCAGATATAATGAAATCAAAAATTTAATTTTTTTATTCGAAAGTTGTTTGCTTTTTAAAATTGGAAATGACATTTGTGTCACCCTATATATATATATATATATATATATATATATATATATATACACACACACACATGCGCACCTATAAAAATAGACAAACATACACTATTTTACAATAACACACAAACATGGATGTATATATATATATATATATATATATATATATATATATATATATATATTTATATATATATACATCTCATACACACACTAGGGGTATACAAATGGTCAGAATTAAATTTCAATTCTTACTGACTGAATATAAGTTTATATTTACTGGTGAATTCAAAGTGTACAGTGGCTATATATATATATATATATATATATATATGCACAGACCAACATATAAGAGCTATACAAGTAATGGTAATTAAATTTCAATCCTTATTGATTAGTCTATATTTAATGTGCATAAGTTACTAAGACATTCAGAAAGGTACATTGGGTGTTTTCTTTCTATTTTAATCCAGTTTATCATGGGGAAGCATAAAGAAAAGAACTTTTCCATTCCCGCAGTGCTTGGCAAAATCTATAGATGGTGACTAAAGCACCTATCAGCATGAGAAGATTCATATGCAAGACACACTCCATACAAATGATTATCCATCTTGCATAACATCAGGCTATGCTTATAGACAAAAGGATTTGGCATATGAAAAGCAGCGGTCAGTCTGGCTTCCATCAGAGGCCTTGTGCAAAATATGCACAAGTTCTATGTACTATATAATAGCAGAAAAGTGATCTGAAGCAGAATGCTCATCTCAGAAAATATAAGAGATGCCCTGAAAGTAACACCTATTAATTTAAATAGAATCTACCAAAGATAAGATACAGAAAGCTTTATAACATTTAATTATTTAATGCTCTTTGCAAGATTAGAGTTTTTCTGAATGGTATATCAACCTCTTGGGGTCATTTAATGTCAGAAAGGAATATTTTGGTTTTGTCTACTATGTAGGTTTTACTGTTTAGAGTATAAGTTTTTAGGATAATGTTTGATTATAATTGGTCAGATTTTGATGAAAATATTGATTAAATCAGGTTTTGATGAAAATTTTTTTTCCAAAAATTCAAGATGTCCTCTGGTTTGGTGTATTTGAAAAGATCATTTAAGTTGCTTTTATGGTAATATCTAAGGTGATTTCATTTGAAATTGTCTCAGTTCAAGAGAATATGTTCAACTGTGAGAGGTATTTTTTTTAAGATAAGAGTTTCTATGAGTTATACTCCTTTTGATAATTGGATGTTTGGAATAGGTGACTAAAGATTGATAAATGATAAAAGACCAATCCGAATTTTGAAATTCTTTGTTGATTATATATCTTTTTCATTTCTCTTTTACCTCATGTTTCTTTAAAGTTTGCTCACAGTTATTAATCTTCACCTTTAACTAAGATAACATGTAACAACTTCTACTTTAGAATCTGATATCCCAAAGTCTTCTACCACCATGTCAGCATGCTGACTGTATTATCTGCAGTTGGATAATATCCACCCCCAATAGATGTTTCCTGGGCATGATACTAAACTGGTAGAGAGGTTCCAGCCATTACTCCAAAGTCCACTCTGATCCTGAGTGGTGGTACTTGTCAGGGTTCAATTTATGTTTGGTTTCTTTGATTAACGGCAAATCAATCTTTGAGGGTTTTTAATGCCAAATCCATCCTTGTAGAAGAAAAGCCCAAGATATGCTACATCAGAAAGTACCTCAACATTGAAACCAGGTTTTGGAATAAGCCATATCTTTACAGTAAGTGGGCCCTAAGTTGACTTGTACCTCAGACCCAGTTAAGCATAACTCAGCACTGATTGCAGTAAATATCTCAATTTAGGGTTAGTGTGGATTTTTTCAAAATTTATTAGGCAAAGAATTCTAAATTAGAAATAGTTTAAATAATATACAGATATCATCTTTATGATAAAAATCTGTAAAAAATAATTAAAGAGAGTTTCCTCAATTTTTTTCCAACAGTAAATTAATTGGGGATCTACAGTTTTCTAAGAAATCAATGAAATGAAGGTTCACTGCTGCATATGCTGTTTACTTTATATGAGTGATCATGAACTGTCTAATTTTCTCTCGATAAATTCATAAAGTGAAAGTTGCATAGAAAATGTTATCATCTTAATTATTGCAATATACATGTTTAATATCATAATTTTAACACTTTTATGGTTAATTTTATTATGATGGAATGATACAAAATGAGAAAGTATGTATTATCAATGCTGTTAAGAATTTCTGTTTCATAATATAATAATTTAAGAACTAATTTATACTTATGCTGATCTTATTTTGAAATTATAAATTATATTTCTAAATTAGCTTAAGGTAGAATTGAAAGCACCTCTTAAAATAAAAAAAATGAATAACTTGATGAACTGGAAACTATTTATTCTCATACAGAAATAAAAAGTAAGATTTGCTAACATGATCAGTACTATATAAGATTAATTTATAATTATTTTTTATGAAGGCAGGAATATTTCCAATATGTTTTTTTCATGTACATAGATATGAAAAATAAAATTTAATTTATCATTTTAAAAGATTATACAGATCTAATGAGATTAGTAAAAAAAATATCGTTTTGAATTTCACTGATAAATTTTTATGGCATGTCAACTTGTCTAGAGTTATTTTATGCCTTGAGGTGAAGAAATATCATGCATTGTGCATTCAGATTTAATTCGTTGGTGTGTTATATATATATATATATATATATATATATATATATATATATATATATATATATATGTACATACATAATACATACACACATTGATAGGAGCTTAACAGCTACTCTTGGTAGCCTTTAAGTGATTCAGTCATGAAGAATTTATGAACCATTCTGATTCTGGCTTCTTTGATTTTAATTAAAAGCATATTTTTCTCTTTAAAGGTGAATAGATCTAAAAATCAATGATTATCTCTCATACTGAAATTATTAGTCATGAATGAGAACTTATACGGATTCACTTATCTATCAAAAAAATTATTTTCCTAAAATATAAAAGCTATAGCATAAATGATGCAGGAACCCTCCTCCACAAAAAAAAAAAACAAACAAAAAAAAACAAAAGATGAATTTGACAAGGTGAAAATAAACACAGACATATTGAATAACAATTGTAATTTTACACATGACAGATTCTTGGAGAGCTGATCACATTGCACACAATATACTAAACAATTAGTCGAGAAAAAATATAGAACAGTGACTGGATAAATTCAATGGCTTCCACAATTGGCTACACAACCATGGAGATTCGGATGATCACAGCAATCCAGATAAATTGAATGACAAAGACATAAAAATGACTTCTACAATTCATGGCTGTGATCAAACAGCTATTTTCAACAATAAAGTAGACAATCTGCTTCGTGGAGGTCATGCTGGTCATATAACCTATAAAATCTGACATCAGGGTTAATATAGATACTAGTTATCAGGATTTTGTGAAGGTATTCAATCAGTCCTTCTTTCTGAGTTGATAATGCTCATGCTATGATTTTTCATCATTATCAGCTAAAATATGCTAACAAAAATGTGTAAGGATTTCTTATCATGTCTTCTCTCCATAAACCTGATTTATTAATGATTAATAAGAGACAGGACTTTCTTTTGAATAGGCTTGAACATTCCATATCTCAGTGATGTTGATTGTCTTGATTGATAGAAGAAAAGAATTTTGGCTTCCTGAATCTTTCAGCTTTCAACTCACTTTATCAAAAGTTGTTCAATTTTTAAAATGGTAAGTGTCTTTTCTGTATATATATATATATATACATATATATATAGACACACACACACACATTAAGATTTACTAACATAGAATATTTAACAATATTGTACAAACAAGTGTACATAAATACACATTATATACACTTTTGGAATATGGGCTCACCTGAGGATTGAAATCATGAATCTCTAAGTCAAGAGGTTTCATCCTTCTTTATATCTTTTTTTTTCAATTGAAGTATATTATGATAATACTTTACATTTTTGTGCATTGAACCATGTAAACATTTTACAGATTAAAAATGCTTTTAGCAAGAAATTTTAATCACACACACACACACACACACACACACACACACACACACACACACACACACACACACACACAAGGGTTATGCAGACTATGGAAATTAAATTTCAGTTCTTTTCGTGTGAATATCAGTTTATATTTACAGGTCAATTTAAATCATACTGTGTATGAGTTTCCAAGACTTATAGGAAGATATATTAGCTATGATTTTAGCAGAAGAATTTCGATCAATGATTTAACCGGGCCATTGGCTGAATGAGTAGAATGTTCAGTAGAATGGTCTGGGAGATTAGGGTTCAATCCCAAGTGAAGTCATACAAAAGACTCAAAAAATGGTACTTGGTGTGGCCTTGCTTAACACTCAGCATTATAAGGTTTGGATCATGGGTAAAGTGGAGCAATCCAGGGATGGAGTAGCACCTTTCCCTACACCTTGATGTAGTAGCTATTGAAAAGGGAGCCTTCAGGTCACTCTCGACTAAGGTTGCCAACTTTATTTTACTACTTATTCTGACACAAAACACAAATATCCCAGGGAGAATTACATAGTGTAATGATTAGCAAAGTAGACAAGCAGACTATTGACAGAGAGTTTGCTTCTCACTAGGTACCCTATATTTCATACTTAAACTAAGCTTAGTGAATTATAATACAGTAAATATCTCAATTTAGGGTTAAAGTAAAAATGTATGTGGATTTTTATATAATTTACTCAGCAAAGAATTCTAAATTAGAAATAGTTTAAATAATATACAGATATCATCTACATGATGAAAATCGGTAAAAAATAATTAAAGAGATTTTCCTCAATTTTTTTCAAACTGTAAATTAATTGCGATCTACAGTTTTCTAAGAAATCAATGAAATGGAGGTTCACTTCAGCAGATGCTGTTTACTTTATATGAGTGATCATGGACTGTTTAATTTTCTCTCGATAAATTCAAAAAGTGAAAGTTGCATAGAATGCATTATTTAACTGTATTTTTAGCTGCTGAGACAATAACTACTGAGTCAGAAAACTTTGGATAAAACTATACTGTTCTTCTAACTGCACTATGAATAATAAATTCTTATGGCATCTTTTTTTCATTTTTTTATTATATTACCTTTTTATGAAAAAAGCAAATATGTAAACAAAACTGAAAAGAAACAGACTTGTGCTGTATAAGAAAACAATTAGGTTTATTTAACCACAGACAGACATGCATCTATTGGAAAAGAAGTTTTTTTAACTTTGTGTGCAAATGTCAAATGCACGCCAATGTGCTTCATAGCCGATTTCAAGTCTGTCTTCTGTTGTCTCTTACATGTATTGGTTCTTCTGGTGCCCACAATCCCACAATGCATTGTCCATGAGAGGCAACTCCCTTTCTATCCTTCAGGGGGAATAACTTTAGTTTTTCATCGTTAGGTCTGATCCCTTACATATTCTCACAAATCTATTGTCAGAGATTAGGTTGCACAACAGAATATTAAGATTTCTGTAAGTTTCACAAATTGAAATAAATAAGCCTGTAAAATAATGCTACTAAATGTAACACAGAAATCAAAGAAGAAATTTTTTAAAACAATTTTTAAAACAATTATAGACTAGAATATAGCAATAAAACTACAAGGGAAGACTCTGAATTCAAACCACCTGTCGCATGTTGGTGACCGTAGTCGAGGGCGACCCTTTTCAATAGTTACTACACTGACGTGTAGGGGAGAGCGCTACTCCTTTCCCTGGATTGCTCCACTTTACCCTTGATACGTGCCTTATAATGCTGAGTTTTAAGCAAGGAGGCATCAAGTACCATTTTTTAAGTCTTTGGTATGACTCGACCTGGGATTGAACCCCGGTCTCCCAGACCACTGGTGAACACTCTACCCATCTAAACCACCTGTACTACACTTAAAAATTGACCTTGTGGCAGAGGGTTTGAGTAAATAATACTTTGTTAAAGTGACGAAACTTTCATTTTTCAGCATTAACAAAAAAAGATACAGGCAATGTTGTTATAACTGAGATAATCATTTGATTAAAGTAAATTTGCATATATATATATGTGTGAATGTGTGTGTATACATGTAACATATAATAGTAAAAATAAAAGGCTTTGTAAAGCAATCATTCACAGTTTTTCGATTGAATGATGGCCAACTCAAAACAAAGATATATGCACACAGGAACAGAACCAGTGCATACTAATATTGAACCATCCTAAGAAGTGGGAGACAGGCTTGTTTGGGGATTCTGGAAAGGTAAGTTTCATTTTCTATGAATACTTTTTCAAAATTGACATGTAGCAAAGTGGGGGCACCCATATCATAGATTTGGGTAGGGTCATTAGACGCAATCACTGTTGCTGCTCTGGAATGTGGTACGGTCAGCAATTTAAGGTCTCAGTGCCTAGTCTAAGCAAGGCATAGAAAAATAAGTCTTTCATAGATGGCTCTCTGTACTTGACTAAGAAAGATTTAGTAAAGAATAATAGTTTTGTACTGATAACCATAAAGTGTGAGAAAAAGCATTTGATTATTAATGTTTAAACAATATGAATTATTGATGAATGACAAAATTTTGAGTTCAAAACCTTAATTTTGATTTTTTTATTGACTCTGAAGACTTGGAATCCTAATTATGTCAAAATTTGCAAATATTTTTTGGACAAAAACTGAAAATCTGATAAAAGTATTTTTATTAAGCAACCGGAAATATTTTAAAAACTTCTTTTTACTCCATTTTCATCTATCTTTATCTCCATATCAATTTGATTGTTTTGGTCTTCATCTACCATTTGCTGATGTATGCAAGGTGACCTCTTAGAAGTGTTCAATGAATTTTTTTAAATCAGTGATATATTGTTAACCTTTTCAACCTATAAGCCTATTTTGTCATACATGATTAACTGACTGATTTTAATGCTATCTGGTATTATTTTACACCAAGAGGTCAGGGAATTGCATACATTGTATGTTTATACTTACATATTTTGTGTAGCTTCTTAAGTTTTTTTGCATATAGTTATATAATATCAAATATTTCTATCTTATACAGATAATTTTTAAACAGTTCTATTTGTCTCCTAGATAGGACTCTACCAGGGACTAACTACCATTCCAGATCATAGATGGGTCTTGGAGTATTGGCAATGAAGAGATGCACTACACTTCTCTGAGGTCCATAACCAAAGCCTCACCATTAGATACCATTTAGTGCTATAACAAGGACTCCTCTTTTAGGTGTATGTCTTACCCACCACCAGGGCAATATTTTACTATGCATTGTAAGCTCAATGTGTCAGGCTTAGAGAGGTAACATTTTTTCTAAGGAAGTCATTTACTTGATTCAAATCATTTTCACACTGATAATCTAACCAGCACCTTGAAAATACTTGCAATCTGAATGACAGCAACCAAAAATAGTATAAAAAGATTTATTTGGGACTTGTTCCACCGAGAAACATTTATCAATCACACTTGGAGGATGAATTGATCTGAAGCAAATGCAAGCTATTCTGAAAGAATAAGTGATATTTTGGTAGATAGGTACAACAATGTGGTTAACTCTTATGGCATCTGGAGAAAGAAGATTCTTATATTTTATTTGCTTCTCAATGCAAAGTTCAAACCAATTTTCCCATTGCAACAGAATCATTTTTATACACTCACACACACCAACCCTACAGTTCTTTGTTTGGATACACAGGTCAACTTCCAATCAATGTCTCCAGTTGAGTGGTGAAAAAACACCAGCAACATATTTTATTTCACATATATAAAATAAAATTGCTCATATCATCACTAAAATTAGTCTGGTACAAGGACTAATTTTCTGACTACCCTGTTGTTGGGGCTAAGAATATGCTGACCCTATTCCCTGCAGAGAGGTAAAACCTCAATGGAAAAGGATGTCCAACTGCATCTAATGGTGAGGTTCCAGTTCTGGAGATCTGGGCAGTGTAGAATATCCACTTATTGTCAATATCCAAGATGGTAGTACCTGTCATGGTTTAATCTATGGGTCAAATAGATGTGTTTGAAAATTATTTGTATTAGTTGGGACTGAATAGAAAAAAAACCTCTTAAACAGCTACACAAAAAATATCAATATCAATGTACAATGAACACAATACCTAACTTCTAGGCATAAAATAACCCTAGATAGGTGGATCTGCCATTAAAATCAATTAATCAATATAATTTCTGGTACTCAGTAAAGATAGAGCAGTAACAATATTCTGCCTTATTTACATTTTTAGCACAACAAGATTTTAAGGCTTTTAGGTTTGGCAATAAATAATACCTGATAATATCCCTTTTCATTGTATAATGTTCAACTTAATGCAATAAAATTCAGCCATGTTTGGTTTAGAAGAAAATTAACTTTCTATAAAAAAGAAATTAAAATATAGATTTATTTATGGGTGTTATTTACTAAGGTTTTTTTAGTCTAGAACATATTCCTTATATTGCTTAAAATACTTGCTTTTACTAAGTGGTCACCCATCTATGAGCTGGACAGATTTAACACTGCTTAACTTCAGTGATTGAGTTGAAAGTGATGCTTTCAGTGTGACTTAATTATCTGTCCCCTTGTTTAAGTTTGCTACTATAGCTTGCATATCTTCTCCCAGCAGTGGGTACACAAAATAGAGATTTACAAATCAATTTAGTTTAGCACAAATCCTCCAATGTGTGATACCGTGAGAGAATGTATTTCTTTTAAACTGGCTTTCGCTGCACTTAATTAAATGTCTTACAAGCAGTTTTAAAGCAGATACTCTTATACATTGACGAGATGTTCTCAGTTGAGAGAAAACAATTTAATATTTTAAGGGACTAAAATAAACATAATTTGAAATTACAAGGCTTGAAAGGCTACAAATATTTAGCACCCAGTGAGAATCAAACTCACAACAGTATTAGGGGTAACAAAGACTTACTTTTCTTTCTAATTTGTGCCCTTCAAAAATAACCAGTAGTTTAATCTGCAACAAAGCTATGAATGTGGAAGACTAAATTAGGATCAACATGATGACTTTTGAGACTAAATTCCTACTACTTTTCAGCGGACAAACTTATAAGAGTTCTGCAAGGGAGCGTTGTAATGTAGCTGCTGGCTTCCACAACCAAAGACTTTGATACTCAGCTGTGTGACTCACAACAAAAAGTCAAGCATGAAAACTGTTGCAGTAGGTGAGAGAGATGGTCCGGCACTTGACTTGTTTTTTATTTAAAAGAGTCAGTTACTCGGAGAGCAATAAGACATGATTTAATTTCAGGGAAACCATACCTCATCTCAAAGAAGATTGGCTACACTTTGTCAAAGAATATATCTTTCCTTAAACAACTTGAAAATACCATTCCATGTCTTCTTGTTTTTGACAGCATTCAGTCATTAACATTAATGAAAAAATAGACTACTTTGGCTAATGAAATCTTCCTCTCCTTGTAATCTCACGCAGTTATACTAGTATCCCTTCCATTTTTCTTATTCAGGATCATCACCCTCTACTTAATCATGTCCACAAATTTCCAATAGCAATTTTAGCTTTAGGAAATGTCAGAAGTCACAAGGAGCCAAATCTGAACTATAGAAGAGTTCGACAGACATGAGTGGTATGTTTTACCCAAAAGAAAAAAAAAGAATAAACTTAATTGTGAAGAATCCACTCATTCAATTATTGTAAATATAGTACACAAGCTAATTAATTGTCATTTGACTCACAAGTGACTAACACCACAGGACAATTTCTATTCAACTATGTATTTACCCAACCCCTGTGACATGGGCAAGATGCGACACCAAGTCAATTTTTTAAGCAGAGTTTACAGTTTGAATTCAGAGTTTTCCTTCACCTAGACCAGTTGCCATACTAATATTAAAGAATCAGTCTGCCCTACTATTTTAACCATAGCAGGAAAGAGAATAGTTAGATTCATACCTTTCTCAGGTTTATTAGAACTATATGAAATGTAATCAGGCTTATCCAGGGATTGAACTCAGGTTGCTGATTCCATTTCCTATAACAATAACTCTTACACCACAAGCACCCTCCAATTCAAAAATATACATAAAGGTTTTTTCTAATTGGTTTCCAAGTAACATCAAGGCCACACAACCGGTTCTGGAGATATTCATTAAAATCACTGCATACTTCATGGATACCCTTTTTTATATGAAATAAGATTTTAGAATGAAGAGAAATTATTTGTGGAACTGGAAAAGACAAGTAGGTTTATCAAAATAAAATAAGTCAAGATTTGGGTTCAAAACTAATAAAATGTTTCAAAGTACTTGGAGTGAATTTCTATCATAGATTTAATTGCTTGAAAAATTTTTTATAACCTCTTACATATTCTCAAGTATCTACACATCTAAGACTAATCAACTGAAATATTGTAATTTTCAAGTTCAGGATTAGTGACAAGAATTTCTAGTTATTTTGTGAACTTTAGAAATCTTGAAAATATACACATTGATTATTAAACAAATATAAGTTACTCACAAATGTTTTAAAAAAACCTCAAGCAAGAAATGGTTTCCTTCAAGAAAAAAATGTCTCCTTTCGTGGTGGAATGATTTTTAGAGATACATTAGATATCTGGTAAGACATGGGAAACACAATGTAACTGGACAGAGGAACACCTTAATCAATCTGTTAAATCAAGTACTTCTAAGCTGTACATGAACTAAAATTACCATTAAACTTTAATTATTGGATAATGTTCTTAATTGCTTACAAATCGCTAAGTGAAAAATTTCAGTTATTTTTAACAAAAAAACAAATATTCTTATAAACATGTACAGTATGAAAGAAAATAGAGGAGAGGCAACTTACTGACCAAGATTTTGTACCAAAAGCTTGATACCAGAGGTGGAAGAAATGGTGAGATTCAACAATGGGGTGGAATTTATTTATAGAAATGTACAATAGTTTTCCTTTTCCTTATATTAGTTCAAAGGGCTTATGAAGAAGTTGTTGAATGTCTGTCCAATGATAGTTGAGATCTATCCTTTGGCCTGGTCTCAAAAGGCTATGTTCTAAGTGTAATCCATGTGTAGCCATTGAGGTAAGTGAGGGAATTGCTTTAAGTAGAAGACATGAAGGGAACTGTGAGAATGAGATCTGTCCATTGTGGAATGTCAGGTGTTATTTATATGCTTTTGATAGGATAAAGAAAACATTCAGTCTGCTCTGTCCACCAGTGACCTTCAATGACTGACAGTCATATTTTGACCTTGATGAGAAGTTTATTAATCATAATGAGGTTTTACTTTGAATGTAACCATATCAACTCCCTTTCAATTTCAGGATTGCATTTGTCATTTTATAGTCAAAATCACAAAGTTCTGGAACATAAGATTCAAACAAAGAATAATATGAGAGACAAATCAATTTAAAATGATTAAGAACATAGACTTTAGTCCCATAATTTCTTTTTGGCATAAAATAACCCAGCAGGGGATGATGTGCCATAAAACTAATATATATTGCATACACACACACGTATATCTATAAAATTTTCAGGACTTGTCAGAAAAGAATAAGAAGTTTATACATTTTTCTCCAAAAAAATCTTTCTGAAGACTATTCACAAAATAAACATAAGACCTACAAAGAGATCTCTGGGGTCATTTAACTCAAATATGAAAATAGAAATAGAAATAAATAGAAATAAATAGAAAAAAAGGAAATAAAAAAAAATTATAACAGTAAACCTTTGCTTAAGCATCAAAGGATTCAGGGTTTTGACAATAATCCTAGTTTATGAAAATGGTGTTTGTGAGTGTGATTACATTAGTTGCCAGGAATATTACCTAAAAAATAAAATAATCATTTTGTAAGGGTTAAAAAACCTTAATGTGTCACGTGTATTGAATTATGGTGTGAATATTTGAAATAACATGGAAATTTCATAATTGTAGATTATTCCCTTCTTGGTTTTTCAGAAAACTTTTCAGCCTCTTCTCATATATATATATATATATATATATATATATATATATATATATATACTTAATATCACATGATAGTATTTATACTCCCCACACCTTATATGTGTGTATATATATATATATATATATACATATATATATATATATATACACACCTCAATCAGTCCACATCCTAATATAATGCATTTTTTTAAACAAATATATATAAATGCTGCCTCTTTTTTCATATCTATTTTATATTTTCTTTTTTCTTCTATTTTCTTAAGATCTCATAACATAAAAGCAATTAAGTCTTAAGAAAATCCATAGAAATAAAAGAAAAGTGATTTATTTTCTTGGTTAGGTCAAGAGCCTTTCATCAGTTCCTTATATATATATATATATATATATATATATATATATACCATATGATGACAGAGATAGATTAATTGATCAACCTTTATACTTTAGTAATAAAGTAGATGATTCCCCTGTCTCTTGTTAAGATCTGCAGTACTCATAAAATCTTATGGAGTTGAACTTAGAGAGATATTCAGGAGAAATGATTCAATCTATATTCATGGTGTGATATGAAAAGAACTAAACTTGAAGTTTTCTATCCATAAAACTTCAGTAATATAAACTAATTTCAATCATAAAAATGTGTACTTGGACAAAGCAGATTGACCCTTTAAAGTTATTTAGTTTAACTCTGTAATTCATGACTGCTTCATATATGGCTACCAAATTCCTTTAGTCATATACTAGATCAACCTACAGAAATTTAAAAAATTTAATTTATACACACACACACACACACACACACACACAAATATATATTTCAAGTATAAAATAAGCAAATAAAACAGGATAAAAACTCTGTGTAGAACTTCAGATGAGTTAGTATTCAACAAGTTTTAATTTGTTAGATTCAATTGAACAAAATGAACTCTTTCTTAAGTCACATGAGTATTGTATGGTTGACATATGCTTGATTGAGCCATCTGACATAGTATATCAAACACCTGATAGTTATTTGTTTTCAAAAAAGAATTCATATTTGTTCAAATAAATTTAACAAAAAGAAACGTGTTGAATATTCACACTTGAAGATCAATGGCATAAAACTGAGTTGCAAGTTTTTATTCAGTTTTATTATTGCTTTATTGTATTTGATATATATTATGATATTGCTCTGCATTTTCAAACATTAGCACAGTAAAAATTTTATGTATCAAAAATACTTTTAGGATTAAATTTCAATCATAAACATATACAACAACAACAACAAAAATTCAATAAATTAAACCAATAAGTTTTTACATGTTTAAAACTTTTAGTATTCTGACTTCAGTGAATTGTACAACTTTCATTTTAATGTTAAAAAAAAAAAGAAAATAGTTTTTAGAATTTGAACAAACAACAAAAGTTTAATAAGTGTTGATATTAATAGATTGTCACTGCATTCCACCATCTTTAGCTCCATCAATATGATATCTGGTTGTGGAAATTTGACAAACCTTTTATATCCATACACATATGCTTTTACTAAATCAGTCAGAGTTACATGATTGGTGAGATCTATTTCTAACTTTTAGTGTGGTATATGAATTAAGCTCTAAGCTATTAAATGCAAGAACAAACCTAATGAGTCAATCAGGATGATTGAAAGCCTTTGAACTTCAGTTCAATCTGAGACCACAGTTATGATTTCCCTGGCTCTCTCTCCCCATCTGTCCCTATCATCCATCACCCCCAGGAGTTCTTCCAAAATATTGCCTGGTTCTGCACAGAGCTGATGTAAATAAATTCTTGTTGGTCTGCCAACACTGGCATATTTATATGGAATTTAGAAAAAAAGCAATTATTCATTATAACTCTTGTACTGATTTTGGATTTCAGTAAAAATGGAAAATTATGGTGAAGATCAGTTGAATAGGACAGGTATCTCTGTAAATTCATTAAAGAGAGAGCTGGTGTGTTAAAAGTTTTATAACAGTTTGTCTGCAGAAGTTAGATCCACAGATCTCTGTTGTATACTCATAATACATATACGAATATATGCCAGACATAATCAAACATAATGACAACTTCAATGAATGAACAAACACATTTCTTTATAAAAATATACCTCTCACACTTTATTTGAAAGGGTTGATGTTGGTTGAGTGTGAGAGGTGAGTTGGATACGGGGAAAGACTGTTACACATTGACCCAAAGTTCTTCTGACCATAGCAGCACTTCTTTTGTGTCCTGGCTGGGCTGTTCAACCGTGGGTCACTGAGGGCCGCAAGCCCTCAGTCTGCAAGTTGATTCTCACTCTAGCATCTTGTCTCCAACTGGAACTGGAACTACAACTGCACTGAAACTGACTCAAGCTGTCTGTGGCACCTGGTTATATAATTGTCTCCCACCCATCTGCTTCCTGTGGGCGTACGCATCTGCCACCATCACCAAATTCAACCACGTCCACAGGTCAAGGTGATATTCTGATATCTTCGACCAGATGCACCTGTTTCGCTGTTCTTCTGCTTATTTACACAGGTGCATTTCTTGATTGACAGCTCGGTTAAGGGTCAATCTGTAACATCTCTTCTTCATATGACGGTGATTTATCATCTTGACTTCCACTGGCCAGGAAGAATAACCAACAATCTACTTTTGTGCACATCTTAATTTGTTATCTTTTCTATACATAATATCTGTGTATATGGGAAAGTGGTTCAATAGATGGAAACATTTTGCACACATATTATTACACATATATGCTAGTCGATGTCTCAGAACCAGCTCAAGATAACTTTCCAACTTCTGTGACAGTTTGGTCACCAGATAGAAACCATCCAATCAGAACTGTGGTCTCAGATTGAGCTCAGGTTCAAAGGCTTTCGATCATACTGATTGATGCATAATGTTTTTTCATGTGTTTAAAGGCTTAGAGCTTGATTCAAATGCTATACTACAAGTTAGTAATAGATCTTATCAGTTATGTAACTCTGATTAATGTAGTAAAAAAGTAAAGTTGGCGACCATAGTCGAGGGTGACCTGAAGGCTCCCTTTTCGATAGCTTACTACACCAATTTTAAATTTTTCTTTGAAAGGTAATAAAAAAAACTCTGCCATTAATGGTAAGACTTCTTTTTTGTGTTTAACTCTTAATATCATGTTCCATCACTATACCATATAAGTGATGTCTCTTGCTTTTGTTTACTGTCATGATTAAAAACATGCTTTTCGAGGCTACAAAAATCCATAAATATTCCTATCATTTTTCATCAATTTGTTCTAGTTATAGTTGAATGAGTTTAAGAGTTAAATCAACTACCATCAGTGGACAAGAGAGACAGTCAATAGGAAGACATGCAGCTATAACAAAGAAACCTCTCTTTCTGAAGTTAAAACAGAATAAGAGCAATAGAGGTGAGTACTGCAAAACAAGAGATTTCTCAGGCTGACAGGTCATCTGAAATTGCATTTCCTACACGAGCCTAACCAAGAGAATTTTCCTAAATGTTAGTTCAAGAATCCATGTCACCATAATGGTTTTTCAGCACTGGAAGGGTTTCATGTGGAGAGAGATAATAAAAAGGATCACATGATAAAGGAATTTGGATGTTAATGTTTTACTTTTGGGTAAAATAGAGAAATAAATTCTGTTTTAGCTTTAGGCACAAATTTCTGGTTAAACATTATTTACATTCAATTTCTTACCACTCTATTTATTAAAAATATTATCAATTTCCATATTCATTTCTGTCTTCTGGCTGAACTTGATAATGTTTGAACAAAAAAACTTAGTGAAGAATATGTCATACTACAGTATCACTCATAAATAACAAACAATCAACCAATCAATTTTTTATTTGTAAAAGTTAATTTTCTTTTGATATTCTATTAAAAATAATAAAATGCTGGTATCTTTCAAAGATACCTGGATTTTATTATTCATCTTGGAATATCATGCAGTCAGAATGAATATTATAGGGTATTACTTTTTTTTACCAAACTCTACAGTGTTGAAACTGTAAACCAAAATAAAATTGTCTAAATAAATAAAGGGTTACCATGCTAAGTCCTGTTAATAGATATATTATATATGATTTATAAACAAATAGTTTGTAGGTAACATTTTTTCAACAAGCCAGAGCTCATTTACTGGCACACAGTTAAATAGTTCCAAGTATTGCTATATCACACTAATAGTTCTGTTTGCACGCAGTTAAATGATTTCATTCATTGCTATCTAATACTAATAATTCAATTTAATGTTAATCATTTGTTTGCACACACTTAAATGGTTCCAAGTTTATTAAGTGATTAACATTTCTATTTGACCCACAGATTGGACCCTAACAAGTACTACCACTCAGAGTCAGAGAGGAACTGGGAGTAATGGCAATAAAAGGATACTCCACATCACCCAAAGCCCCTGAACTGAAGCCTAACCATCATATGGTTTAGACTGTTCAGAGTTTCAGGTGGTATATTCTACAGCCCCAGTCAACTAAACTGACTCAAAATATATATTATTAGGTGTTATTTATCACCAAACTCTACGACAGTGAAACTGTTGTGAAGCTGATAAGCACGTTGACCCCGCAAATGATTTATAAGGTTAAGTGTGTGAGTAATAACAGCCAAAAGACAATGAAGGAAACAAAGGTGAGGTAACAATATAACAAAGATGACAATTTATTTGTCGTATTTACGTGGGCGTATGTAAAGTTCCTGATAGTTGTATTGTGTCTTCAGCAAGATGGTTGGTGTTGGTAGCTGGTGTGGTTGAAGTCGTAGATAGACGCAGCTAGACATTTGATGTGAGTAGCTGATGTTAGTCGAGTCGTAGAGGGGCAGCTAGACGTTCGATGTGGGTAGTTGGTGTTGGTTGAGGTTGGTAGATCAATGTCCCAGTTCTTGAAGTATATTAGATTAACTGGGGGTGTGTTGATGTGGTTGCAAGCCCGTACAGTGAGTTATATGTGGGCTAGATGCTGCAATGCTGGGGCAGTCCGTACAGCGAGTTGTACGTGGATTGGATGCTGCATTGCTGGAGCACGTCATGGTCGAAGTTGGTGTTGGCAGCTTGGTTGCGTAGAGTCAAGCGGGTGTGGTGACTAAGACTTAACTGTGTCTTAGAACTGCGGACCAAGTGAATGGACAGGGTAATCATGGCCAAGGTTTGCCATGCCTTAGCACAGGCTAAGTCGAGCGAGTGAATCGGTGAGGCTAGTGCCATGTTGTGCCCCTAGCTGTGCAGACATATTGGGAACAGTAGCTAAGGCTTAACCCAAGCCATAGCTCTGTGCAGTTGTACAAATGGACAAGGGAACCGACAGCTAAAGCTAACCCGTACTTTAGCATTGTGCAGCTAAGCGGACAAATGGACAATGGAACCGACCGAATGGTTAAGACCAGATGGTCTTAGAGTCCTCTTTGTATGTGCTGCCTGGCCGTCTGGTCTGACGAGTCGGTAAGGACTGTCAGAGATATTCCAACCCGCAGAAGGAAACCTCTAATGGTCCTTAAAAGGATCTTTTGGCATATCTAGGTGATGGAAGGCGAATGTGACCACAAGATGTGGGATTCAGCCTTGGAATTAAGGTGAATGCGACCACAAGATGTGGGACTCAGCCTTGGAAGTCAGGTGAATGCGACCATCAGATGTAGGATTCAGCCTTAAGAGCTTCACTGTAAAAAGCTAGTCGCTGACCATGGAAAAAAGGCTTGTTGATATCCAGCAAGAGCAGTGACAGTGTAACAGGTCTCCCTAAGCATAAAGTTCATCTTTTAAAAAATAGGAGTGGAAGTACAGTTCTTCTTTAGCTAGGGATAGGCTTCGGAAGATAATCCACTTCATTTTGATAGAGTTACTTTTGACAGAGGATCCCTATTAATGATATAAATGTCATTTATTCCCTTTTTTCTTTTAGTTGTAGTGGCAGGTCAGCATTATAAAAGGTTTTACATCCGGTCGTAGCCAGATGTAATTTTTCTAGGGATGTAAGTAATCCAATCTGTTTATGTTTGTGAACCGGTCGTGACAAAATTTTGTAACCAAAAAAGATAAAAATAAAAATGAAATCAAGTTTGGTTGGAAAATATACTAACAATATCAAATTTTTGGTATATGGTGTACTTATTTTTGGACTGTTACATATTCATATCAGTTGATAGAGAATCTTAATGCTGCTAAGTTTGGTAATAAATAATTCATACTAATATGTATTTTTATTATATAATACTCCACTAGGAATAATAAAATTTTTGTATCTTTTGTTTAGAGGAAAATTCATTTTTAAGAAAAAATGTATTTAGGGTGTACTTATTTTTGGGTTATACTGTATGTTCTTAATGGTAGTCTGTAGCATTGAAAATAAATATCCTAATAGATTTATTCCCTAACATCTAAGCAGAAATTGACCTCAGACAGGTTGACATCCTGTTAAAATCAACTTGCAAACTTGCACCTAATAGATTTCTCAATATCTTTTAAGATATGGAGCTTATTGTACATGTCTGTACAATTTACAATGTTGTAAAGTAGGGGTCATCAAACTTTTCAGCTCAAGGGCTACGATGCTAAACTCAGAATAGCTCAGGACCATGATCTTAAAGGACAGAAAAACAGCTAAATTCACAAGGTAACAATCATAATTTATCAATGTTTCTGTTTAGTGTCATCCAGTGCACTCTTATTATTGTTTTTGAGGAATACGGCCAATGTAATTAGCAGAGTAGACATTATCTTGAACTGCATCGATTTATCATCTGATAATGAGAAATTGTATGGAATTAAAATCATATAGAATAATTCTTCCTTAAAACTGAAATGCTGCTGGAGTATTTCAGTAAAAGCAAGAGACTGGAAGATTGCAGTGTGACATGTGACTCAACCAACCAAAAAGTTGTCACAAAAAGATCTGCTTTACTAAGAATTAATTTTGTGACCTCATTCTCCTGTTAACCAGTGTGTGTTGGTATCAGAAGAGTGGAAGTTTCACTTAGCTTAATTCATCTATTGTTTTAATGAATCAGGAAGAAAAATTTAGTTATATTGGTATCAATTTATAAATGCTTCCTTTCAGAATATCAGTTAAATCTTAATTGTATTTGTATTATTAAGTTCATATCATTGAAGTTCATATCAGTGTCAACAGCATGAATTCCTTTGAAACTATTGCTATCAATCCTTATCAGTCATGGCTCTTGGTTGGTTCTCAAGATGTTATCCAGTGTTTGCAGAGAGCTGACAAATGTAAGTTATTGCTAGTTGGCCATGTTGGTGTGTACATGTCTAGGAGTCCATTGGAGAACATCACATGAGTTTATCCTTACTTTTCCAGCAGTGGTTAGCCTATGTTGTTCATCTTACTGAGATAATATGATGGAATGTAAGTGGTAACATAACTATTATTTTTTAGGGTACTGTTTCCATGATTTGTTCAAAACAGCAGGCAGCATCCTTGTATAGTTCCTATCTAACTTTTTCTTCAAGTGTCTATCTTTGTAGGGTGGCAACATTACACTGACTAAAAGGCAAAGAAAAAAATGGATATAAAAGCTTCAATTTAGCTTTGTTTTAAGCTTACAGCAGTTGGAATAAAAATTTATATAAAAAAGAAGACATGGACTTACTTTTCCTATTTCTCTTTTTTATAATCTCTAGGTAAAAGTTTAAAAAAAAGAAAAGACTCTTTACTTTATATGATAAAACTTTAAAGACGACTACTGTTGTGGACCAGTAAAAGGTCCGGAAGAAAGACACAAAAATGGGATTACGTGAAACAAGTATATTGAACGAAAGTATAAATACAGCGTAGGTAAAAGAGCATTGAATGTCAGTCACACTGCCAAAGTGTTAGGCTGGAGTTAACTTAACTTTATTTCTTTGTAAATACAAAGAAGGCACGAGGCCTTAAGGTTTTTGGGGAGGGGAAGGGAGCGGTCTTGCTTTTCTATATATTCTAAAGGGACCTAGCTAGCCACATTCGCCGACCCATTCAACAGCACATTATATAACCATTCATCCTTCATCATGCGCGCAGCAGTTACCAAAATACCGCATTTGCTCTATGAAGAAAACCTACTTAAAACCCAAAAGTGGTATATGATTCTTATTTACAAAATATGGTTTATGTACAATGAAATGATGGGAATGGGAGAAAAAACCCCGAAAAATTATATATACAAGAGAAACAAAGAAAAATTCCCCGTTTGGTTTCCCTCCCATCCCCCCGTCTATAAAATTGGAGGCCGACTGTTTTCCGGGTCGCGAGAGAAACCGGAAACAAGCCGGACCTGCCCTAGGTGGGGCGGGAATACTAATCTACAGGGATAAAAGAAATAAAGGGTCGGGCGCGGTATGGGTCGATAGAAGTAGGTAATATGATTTTTTATATATGAATGTTCAAGATCTTCAATAAAAGCGGGCTGGGATTCAGGCTGAGGTACAAAAATAATAGGGAGGGAGAAGATCTTGAGAAACTAACGACTAGATGATGGGGACAATGACTCACAACATACTGCTAACTAGGTTACAAGGGAAAAACAATTCTACTTACCAGGGATGGGGTCCCTAAGGACCCGTACCGTAGACGCCATGGGCTGGCAGAGGAGGGAAGGATGACTCCAACATTGCCCCCTTTCGTACGACCAGGCTCGCTGCAGTCACCCACCTTTTGCTGAATGTTATGCGATCCAAGTGTTTTCTATCGCATCTGATTTTGACCCTCAGCTGATGCCGAAAATACAAAACCAGATCACGATGAGAAAAGTTTGCATCGTCATACAATCCCTTGTTTCGCGTCGTCCAAATCACCATTCGGGCTACAGCTAGGATCGCGAGAAACACCACACGCTTCTCACCGTGAAACGGAGGAAGAACGTTGTCTACAACGTAACCAACGTCGAGCAGCACAAGCTGTTTGGGTTCGATGCAAGCCGTCCACTCCCCGACGTGATCCCAAAACGGGCGGACTCACTCACAGTAGTAGAATGCGTGCTCAGCCGTTTCTTCCAAGCCACTGCTACAGCGAGGGCAATCAGGCATGTCTGCCAGGCCCACTCTGAAGTTCAAGCCGCAAAGGGATAACGCATTCCGAACAAGTCGCCAGGTGAGCGAGAACTTGGAGTTGTTCAAGAAGCTCGATCCTGGCGCCCAATTCCAGTGAGAGCGGATCTCCTCCGCCGTCCAGCCGCGCCGCTCGCTGAGAGGATCAGAAGCGGAACCCACCACTAATTCCCGATACAGCTCCTTCTGAGGCCATGAAAGGTCACTGGACCCAAGAAGGTTACGAAGGGCCTTTCGGCACTCGCGGACAAACAGTGCTTCGCCCAAAGGCCTATGTCGACCTTCAGCCTTTGGGTCTGACTTGAGGCGAGGAAAAGTCCGACTCGCCTTTCGTCTCCACACTGAGTCCCCCGTCAAGACACGGCCCAGATATGCAAGTCTTTCAGCAAGCCAGTGGCTCTCCAGATCAGGCATACCCAGACCCCCGTTGCATGTACGTTGGATACAGACCTGTCTACGGACCATCGGCCTTGCACCTCCCCAGACAAGTCTGGAGAGGGATCGTTGCAGCACCAACCGATGTGCCTTAGGCAGAGGGAGTACAGCCAATCGGTAAAGGATCAAGGGGAAGACGTATGCGGCGCACGCCTCCGCCCTGCCCTTTAAGGACAACCTCCTTGAAAGCCAGATTCCCACCTGAGCATTCACCTTAGCATGTACTTCCGACCAATTTCGCTCCAGTTGGAGGTCGGGCCCAAACCACACCCCGAGGATGCGGATGGGTCTGTCACTCCAGCGGAAGGGTCCTGGAAGAGTATTGCTACCCCTCCAAGCACCAAGCCGCAAACCTTCGCTTTTGTCAAAATTGACCTTGGCCCCTGCAATCCGCTCATACTTGACAACCGCCTCTTTCACAGCCTCTATATCCCGGAGGCGGGATACGAAAACTGTGACGTCATCAGCGAACGCGGAAACCCTAGCCGCAAGGCGGCCAACGAATGGGATACCGCGCAGTGCCGGACTTGTCCCCTCATCCCTAAGCCTGCGCAGGAGGGGCTCCAACGCGAGGACATAGAGAAGAGGAGACAGGGGGCAGCCCTGCCGGACCGATCACTCGATCGCGATTACCCCCGAATGCCTTCCGTTCACCTGCACCACTGCCTGAGGGTTGTGGTACATCATGCTAATCCATCTGCGGAACTCCGGTTTGAATCCGGCAGTCTCCAAAACAGACGCCAAGAACCGATGGTCTACCCTATCGAAGGCCTTGGACTGATCTAAACTGATCAGCGCGGATTCGGTGTCGTCTTTTATCCCCTCTAGGATCTCGCGAATCAAGTGCAGGTTGTCCTGGATCGATCTTCCCTTCACAGCAAAGGTCTGTTCGGGGCCGATCAGATCACTAATGACAAGCTGTAAACGATTCGCTAAGACCCGGGCCAAAATCTTTAACTCTGTGTTAAGCAGAGTTATGGGCCTGTAATCGTCTAAACCCTCCCAAACATGCCTGCCACCTTTCTTCAGCAATGTGATCACGCCCTTGGTAACGCTACCAGGGATGGCTCCCTGGGCGAACCAATGGTTGAACATATCCGTCAGAATAGGCACAAACATGTGCGACATCCTCAAGTACACTTCGTAGGGCAAACCATCTAGTCCCGGCGACTTGTTGAGGCCGACATGCTTCAACGCATCACGGACTTCGCATTCAGCCTGGTCTTCCGTAGGAAGGAGGACATCCCACGTCGCAAAACTCTTGCGACAGAAGTACTGGCATGGGATGCCCGCCTTCCTCAATAACTCCTCAAATGTCTCCTTCTTCAGCCCCACCAACCTTTTGGTTTTGAGATCCGAAATGACCAGCGAGAGGATCCTAGGTGTCAATTTTTTTTCCAACTCAGGGATGGGCAGAATCTCGTTGCCTTTGAAGTACTTCGTGTACTTCTCCACCCTATCCCTTTCGTAGTCGGCAGGTCCCCTCTGCTGGCCCTTCCAAGGTGTGGGGCTCTTTTGGGCTGGCTGTATTGGACTGTCTTGTGTGGCATCCAGTATTGTTCTTTGCGAATCAGCGGGGACCGGCAGCGATGGCCAATTCGCTCCTATTAAGCTTTCTTGTGAGGAATCTTGCGAGGGTTTAGTTTTGTCATCGTCATTTTTTGGGGGGGTAGAACCCTCCATGACTGCAGTATGGTTTGCAGCCAGGAGGGTAAAACTAAGGCCCCCACCTGTTGCAAGTGTGGAGGAGGGGGGTTCTACTGTTCAACAAAAAAGTGAAAATTATAAAATTAGCCAACCCGCCCTAAAAACTACTAAAAGATTAGAACTAGTAGATACCCCTGCTAAATTAAAAAAAACACTCAAAATAAATCTAGTCCGACCACAAGAAAAATAAACGCCGGATAATTAAAACAAGTGTCAAACTAAGTTAAACTAAAAATTGTCACAAGTAACTACTTCTCAAATTCTTTTTCTAAAAAATTGTCACGAGTAACTACTTCTCAAATTCTTTTTCTAAAAAATTGTCACAAGTAACTACTTCTCAGGTAAGCTTGCAAAAAAAATAAAGTCCGACGAAAACAAGTCTTACCGAGATAACTAAGTTGTAACAAGTAATGCACGTAATTATAACGCATGTATTCCAAGTTATAACACACGTAATAACGGCGGGGAGTTGACTTAACACCAAAATGAGTATTCTCCCAGTATTCATAGTAATAGGAAGAGTTCATTATAGTCCATTAGGTAGTTACCATAACAACTACTCAATAAGGATTAAAAATAATAGTTTACTATGATAATAAAAAAGAAAATACACTAATGAAGATTTTAAATAAAAGACTTTATAGAGGGAGAATAAAAAAAAATTGAATTTTCACATAGGTGACAAAGAAAACACATATTCAAATTATAATAGAGTTTTTTTCCAAAAAATATTTTAAAAATATAATTCACTCTTCTACCTTGAAAAAGTTTTATCTGTTACCAAGTTTATGAGGATTAAGTATGGCTGAGTAGAAATTATATTTTCAGGTCCTATCAAGTTAATTATTTATAATTTGATTAAGGGTGATGTAAGATAATGTCTGATAGAATTAGTTCAAGAAAATCACCAATAACTTCAATTCATTTCTAATATTCTTCTATATATGTATATTCGGTCGTTTAAAATGCAATAAAAGAATTAGTTTAAGAAGTTAATTTTGATAAAGATTATATTCAGGGAGGTAAGAAAGGTCAAAGTCAATTTACTTTTGAAGAGGTTTTTATTCCTACCCACAAAATGTTTTATTTTTAAAAACATCACAACACATATATTATTCAATTTAGTTTTATGGCATATCAACCACTGCAGGTTATTCAATGCCAAATCTATTTTTATACATATAAAAATTTCTATTTCACACAATTCAGTTTAGCATAAATACACAGTTTAGTTCTATTTGACCCATAGATAGGACCCTATCAGGTACTACCACTATGGGTCAGAGTTGACCTGGGAGCGATGGCAATAAAGGGGTACTCTGCATTCCCCAAAGCTCCAGCATTACCGGAGCCTAACCCTCAGATTGTTTAGTGTCTTATCCAGGACACTCATTGGGGAAGTCTTACCCCTCTGAAGAGATACAGTCTGTGTATTCTACAGCCCCAGCTGACTGGGCCAACATATATCATTGCTGTGTAGTGCCTATAGTAAGAATGTTTGATAACAGAGATGGAGCACATACTGGCTTTGTAACATAAATTAAAATATTCTTACTAATACTTTTACATTTCATGATATTACATCTTAAAAACACTTTGATCCTACGGGAAATAAAAGACATTTTTTGGTTTATTTTTTATAATTGTATATCATACTTTATGGATTATTTGATGATAAATTTAATTCATTTGTAAATATTTGATGATAATCATGATTATATTTTCCCTGTTCCTTTGCATTTTTTCAACTATCCTCTTTTTATTTCTGTCTAATAATTTGTTTGAACACAGTTATACAGTTTCAAGTATTCTAATCAAATATGAATAATTTTCAAGCAGGTGAATTTAACCCATAGATGATACCCTAACAGTTACTGCCATTCTGGTGAGAGTCAACATGGGAGTAATTGGAATGAAAGGTTACTCCACGCTTTGCAGGGTTCAATACACTAAACAAACATGCAATCCAATTTTATTTTTTGAAGACTTGGAACTATAAATTGTTATGACTCATCTATGATCAGTTACTTGGTTGATGGATAAAATAAAAAAAATGACTTTGAATTGTGAACAATCTTTAGTTTTATCCTGATTTTTACATGTCTCTTTTTGAGATGAAATATAAGTCATAAAAATGTAAAATGGAACTGTAGTTATATTAGGAAAGTTCCAAAAAGAAACCTACATAACAATAATCTTAAAGATTCTTTTGGAAAAATTCAATTTGGGTTGTGATTTATAATTAAGTTCAAATTTTTTAAAAATTCCATAGTTAAATTTTAGGCTTTAATTTTTTTTCAGAATAAAAAAAAGAAATTATTAGTTGCAATATATGGTTTTGATTTCTTCGTCACACTACCGCTCTTTCTTTGTGTGTCTGTATATATATATATATATATTTATATATATATATATGTCGTGGAAAATCATGTAAATGAAAAAAGAAAAGCACAGAATCTACAAATTTAATAAATTTTATTTCTTTAACTTGAGTGAAAAGTTTGTTGAAAAATAAGTTACAAAGTCTTTTCTTGTAAGAAAAGAAATTATCAGTTGGAGTGTAAATATTATTCTATATTTCCTTTGCAACAAAGTCCATGCATTCAATATAGTAGTTCAGTTTAGCTTTAAAATCTAGATAATACATTTTGTGTATGTGTAAAAGATCTTTGTCTGTGTGTCACTATTCAGTAAGAAAGTATATTTATGATACTAAAATATGTGTATGAAAAGCTTAAAATCTGCAGGTGTGAATGTAATAATTGTATAAATACATCTGAATAAATGATCTTCACACTTGAAAAAAATTAAGCGATGTTGAAATTAAATGCATTCTTGAAGGAACAAAATGTTAGAGTTTCACTCAAAATAAATAAAAACAAAATAGTTTTGAGTAGATTGCTGAATAAATTTATAAATCTAATCAAGGTTACTATATTTCATTGCTTATAAGATTGAGTTATGCTCAAAATTAAATTTAAAAAAGTTGATTTATCTATGGTTCTAATTGGTTAAAAAATGTATTTTTAATCATCATTATCATCATCATGTCATACCACTAGCACAGATATCCCTGACCCTCTCTCGCCACTTCTCCCTATCGTTCATCACCTCTGGCAGGTCTTCAGGGCTACATCCTGTATCCTCACATAGCTACTGAATGTATGTTCGAGCTGGTCATCCTGCTTTTGCCCGGCCATATGTGGGGATCCATAGGAGTAGATCACTTATGAGCTCGTCCCTGCTTCTCCAGCAGTGTCCTGCATGTCTGGTTCGTCTAACTTGGATAGTTTTCATGATGGGAGGCAGGTGGCCGTATAGTTGGTGCCTTGTGGGGTGTTGCCGCCAGGACTTGTTTAATGTTGCTTGCAGCATTCTTGTGTAATTGCCGTCTAGCTTCTACTCCAGCTGTTTAGTTAGCGTCCAAGTAGTGCATCCATACAGCAGTATCAATACGACCACTGCCTGGAAGAAACTGCATTTCATTTTATCGGTCAGGTCTGATTTCCATATGATCGATAGCCTATCGATAGCTGTCCATGCTTTTGTTAGCCGCATGTCAATGTCCTTTACGGTTGATGAGACGCTGCTTCCTAGGTAGGTGAATTTGTCTACTAGTTTTAGAGGGGTTCCGTTTAATGTGGTGATGATACCTGTTTGATTATAGCACATATATTCTGCTTTGTGTGCATTAGAAATCTGAAAAAGTGCGAGTCTTGAACAAAGGTACTGATGGGTCAATAAATGCCAAAATAAACATACAATAATTACAACTTCTCAAGCCCATTTTTGCATAGAAATTAAAACTTTTATTGATTACACACACACACACACACACACACACAAACACACACACACACACACACACACACACACACACACACACACACACACACACACATATATATATATATGTATATATATAAGTAATATATATACAGGATCCTGTACAGGTTGACAATAGTTGTAAAAGCTTTTAAATGTTTTGCAGAGTGGATTATCCAAGTGTGTACTCGCAGTGTCATATCTACAGGAAAACCAATGGCAAGTACTGGAATTGCACCCATGTCTAAACATCTGACCCCCATTTTTTTTCTTTTCAGTAACTTTACCATAAAATCGGTTCAAAAATACAAGTTAATTTCACTAAAGAAATTAAAAAATGATACTTCACAGATTTCGCTTAAATTTCTAGACTACCTCTTTAGTTTGGGCAGATGAATGGTCCTACTGCTTGTACCTCTCAATTACACCCTCTTTAAGGGGTGCCCAGGATAAATGCCCAACCAACCATATCTTGCTTATTTATACTCTTTTCTACATCAGTTATTGTAAAATGCCAGTGATAAGACTTTTTTTTTATCAAAACAGCACAGGGAAAAGTGGATGCATACCTTTCCAGAATAACAAATAATTCAGGAATTATATTTTTTCAATGCTTTGAGTAAGTTCATCAGTAAAGTGCTGGTTTCATTAGGGTTTTTTTTTGAGTCTTCCAACATCAAACAAGTTTTACCAGTGACCCCAAGCTGCATCCAAAAGGACAGAAGCCTCCTCCTTAAATGCAACATACTTTGCTTCTTAATGACATGCTCTGTATTGATGTTATTACTTGACATTTTACATAAGATTTGACCTTTCAACATCAACCAATGAAAATATTCCATCATTCCCACTCTTCCATATTTCTCAGTTTACTCTTGGTTTGAAATAGTTACCCTTCCTTTGATTTACCCACCATCTTGCAGTAAGCTGGTAATTGAAGCACTAATATATGCTAATTCTATTATATTAAACAATGTTGTCTCTCTTTTTCATTCTCTCTCTCTCTCTCTCTCTATATATATATATATATATATACACGTGTGTGTGTGTGTGTGTATTACATATACAAAATTTGGCTTAGTGTGCCATAAGGCCAGAAGATGAGAACTAAACTCACAACAAACTAGCTTGCTGGTCACTATATTAAAACAGAGTATCCAAAAAACATTGTTTCTGATTTTCTTTTAAAAAAAAAGATCTAACAATCAATCGTTATTTCTTGTATTCCTAAAAATAGGCCAAAAGAATTGTTAAAAGAACTTACTGAACAAGAATATTTTGCCATCAAAAATTAAAGAAATTTTTTTAAGTTTGTTCATCTCTCAACCCAAAGGAATTTTAGAAGGGTAAAAAAAAATAATCAAGATTTCATATTCAAGAAAAATGATTGTCCATTTCTTTTCACTATTGATTCATTCCAATTTAGATTTCAGAGGAAAAAAAAATTAAGGCTTACTTAACGAATAATATATAACTATCAGATCCTTTTGTCTTGTTTAGTGTTCATACATGAAAATGAATGGTAAAAATAAATAAATAAATGGATAAATAAACCAACAAAAATCTATCACTTAAAAGATTTACAATGATAAAAAACAAATAAAATAGCATACAAATTGGATTCAAAGCATTTTTTTATTTGAAAAAGAAAAACTTCAATTCATTATGATTCATGAAAAATTCATAGTTAAAGCTTAAGAGGCTTTTTTTCTATTTTTTCTTCTCTGTACAAGATTTAATGTGATATGATTTCATGGCATAAATGATGATAGGTCACAAAAAAAGCAAACAGACTGAAACATCAAATTATCCAAAGAGTTTGGTTTGTTCAACAATCTAAATTTGAAATTGATAGAAACAAGTGAATTTAACTTGAAATATAAGCCATTTTGTTAGCTTGCAATTTACCGAGTTTAGGGAAGAGAGAATAGGATGGAATGTAGCTTGTAATTTCTTTTTATTTTCATCATTTACTTTTTTGATAAAAATGTCAAATTTTTAATCTCAAATATCAAGGTTATGTTTTCCTTCATTGGAAGGTAAAATAAATATCCCTCTCTCCTTTTTTTTTATATTCATTACATATGTTCTCCAGAGCAACTTAAACATAAGATTGTTATGTTCAAAAAAGTTTTGCTTCAAACTCTCAGGAACCTTGTACTCCTGACAACCGTGGGCCTCTTGACTCCAGACTTTTGGTAGAAAAATAGCCAAATAATGTAAAATGTAATGTATTAACAGCCCAATTGATATTAGGCTAGAGCAATGTAGAAATAAGGATTCCTCTGGTGGAATTTAGACCACTTTTAACTCTTAGGAAACTTGTGCCCCTGACAGTTTGGGGTCTATCAATCCTAGATTTTAGGCTGAAGAATAGCCCAAAAGCATAAAACATTGTAATCTGTTTTTTATCAGCTTTACAGACTTAATTATTGGCAATAGCAATGCAGAAGTAATATTAATACTAATTCCATCAGGGGAAATTGTATAACTTTTTTCCCTTCAAGGCTCACACATCTTCATTAAATAGGAAAGTAAAATGGTAAAATGGTAAAGGGTGATGTCTAAGGTAAAAGGTAGCAGGTAAAGAGTAAACACAGAAAAAATATACAAGACGGAAAATCTATGTGATTGAAGGAAAAAGACGAATAAAAGGTTACAGGTAAAATGTGGGCAATGCAAACCCAATGAAGAAGCCATAGTAAGTGGTGACATCAACACTATCACTGAAGTCTCACAAGTCAATAGATTAGCATCATATTTGTATTTGATCAGCCTGGATTACATACTATGAATACCAATAAATCTAATAAAAGAAAATAGTTACACATTAAAAAGGACTTGAAGCAGATGATATCCAGCAAAAACTACGCAGATGATGTAGCATTTCTTGCAAATACACTGGCCCAATACAAATCACTGTGGCATGGCAGAGCATAGCTTGGAGCAGGCAGCTAGAGGCATTGGCCTTTACATGAATGCAGATACAAGAGTTCAGGTGTTTTAAACAAGATGACACCATCTCCATTTTAAGTAGTAAACCTCTGAAATTAGTAGACCTATTCAAATTCTTGGCAGCAATATCTCATCAACTGAAAGCAGTGTCAACATGTGAATAGAAAAGGTGTAGATTGCTATAGGTAAGCTGTTGATTATATGGAAATCTGATCTCTGATAAAATAAAAAAAGACTTCTTCCAAGTTGTGACTGTGTTGGTACAATTGTATGGCTGCTACACCTCACTCTAATAAAACATTTAGAGTAAAGAATGCTATGTTCCTGGGGGTAAAAGCTCAATTAGTAAACTGAAACTGTGTCATTTCAATTCATTTCTGGTTTATATAAAAAAAAAAGAAAAAAGAAAATTAGAATGATTTATAATAAAATGATTGTTTCAACCTAGCAACAAGACTAAAAAATAACAATACTTCTTAGGGCTGAAAGTCAAGGTAACTCCTGACCATTGACAATCCCTTTCATTCTCATTGTTAATATACAACATACAAGTCTGAATGCTGAAACATTCTGTAATAAATCTTTGCTGAAATATTGCCAAACCCACTGAACAAAATCAGCCTTTGATTAGTCAACAATAACTGCAACAAAAGTTAAGCTGACTAAAATAGCTATTATTCTGAGCCACTTGTTTGTGAAAGAAAAAGTGGGGTTCTTATATGCCATCATATGTTCTGACCAAATCGAAGAAGGATAAAAAGATTTTTGTACTTAAAATCACTTTAATCTCCATTTAATAACACTTGATTTACTTATCTTCAAGAGCCTCAGAATTGAACACCAAGTTCATGTCAAGAATTTACTGTATTCAAATGATATGTTCAAACACAAAAGTTAATGCCTTAAGCCATTTATTTGACAGTGACTACTTCTGACATCCATTTCAATTGGCACTTTGCATATTAAAAGGATATCCTTCATTAACAGAATACAAAGAGACTATATTCTCTAGAAGCAATAAAAGTCACGATTTTATTTACAGATTCATAAAAATGTGTCATCTAATTAAAATATGCACTTCTTGAGATAACTCAGTCAATTAGTAGTACTTAATTAAAACAAATATCACTGACTTAAATAGCTTTAAGGTTCAAGAATTATATGTGACACAAATCTATTTCAACTTGAGAGATCAAAATCTGTTTTCTAAGTTTCTTGGCTGTTAGTTGATACAAGGTCTGTTCAGAAGGTATCAAGCATTTTTTAAATATTTTGAGATCTGAAGAACTCATTGCACAGGCTTGGAGTAATTTGGCAATCAGTCAGAAGTTGTGCAAATGTATTGACACAAACTCTCCAGTGAGGTTATTCACTCAACAATGTGGCATCAATCAGTGAGATTGTATACAGTGTGCCCTTTGCTTTCCCACATTCTTCACATCTTATGCAGTCATATAGCTGTATATGTTCTGGACAAACCAGTTACATTATTCAAAATCATATTACTTGGATTAGTTTTTAAAACTTTGTCACTAAAAAAACAGAGCTTCACTATTTTACAAGACTTGCAGTAAATATGTGACCCTCAAGTCAAATATCAACAGAAATAAACCACCTTTTAACACACTTGAGTATATAACATTTAATCAGCAAGCTCAGTATTGTCAGGTTAGTCTGGCATAAGTTTGCTATAATGAAGCCTCCAACAAGGATCAAACTTGTTCAATAATTTTCATGTTTGGCTTTGTATAGAAAGCATACTCGAGAACAAGTCCAGTGAGAATTGAATTTATAATACTAGCAATGTTTTTGAAGTATTATGCCATAGCAGATGTTATAACTGTCAGTTACTAAACTGACCTTAGTTTGGCACAAGACAAGAACTATGACTCTCAGCAGCAAATAAATTCTTTTGTAGTCATTTGATATAATGCAATTAATAGTGTTACTTTTTTACTCTGGGTATCAGAATTTGATTTTACAAAAAAAATAACTTTTCATCTACTACTGAAGTAAATTGTCCAAATGAATTTTGACCCTAGAATTCAAATTTAAAGTCAAAATTTAGCCATAATGTCATGTTCTCAAGTCATGCACATTTAAATGTTATATACAGAATATTATCGCATATGCCATTTTATATAGTATATCATCACATAGGAAAACAAATTTGAGTTCCCCAACTTATTAAATACTTTCTTATTACATTATATTCTAATATCAACATCAGTTTAAAAAATAAGAATTAAATAAGAAAAAAGTGTCTTAACTTATAAAACATGAGCCTTCATTATTCAACTTAAGCATTGGTCAATAACATTCAAAAGTGTTTGAGACATTTCCACTTGTACTTATGGGATATACTGGTCTCTTTTTGAAGAAACCAGCTGTTATTACCTGATACATTTATGATGAAGTTCACTTTGTATACAGTATCCATCACTAAAAAAAAAATCTTGCAATATTTCTCCACACTGATCACTTGCTCAAAATAGGATAAAAAATTAAGATGAGAATGCAATGCCATTCCATACTTTATTGAATTATTTGCTTGTTTATTAAGTTAGCATAATTTTCGGCTTTATGAAACCCTAGAAGATCGATACAATAAATATGAATGAAATTTAAAGAAGATCAATACAATTAATATAAATGAGACCCAAGGTAGATCTGTACAATCAAAATGAATGAGACCCAAGGAAGATCTTTGCAATTAAAATGAGTGAGACCAAAGAAGATCTATACAATTAATATAAATGAGACCCAAGAAAGATCTATACAATTAAAATGAAGGAGACCCAAGAAAGATCTATACAATTAAAATGAATGAGACCCAAGAAAGACCTGTACAATAAAAATGAATGAGACACAAAGAAGATCTATACAATGAAAATGAATGAGACCCAAGAAAGATCTATACAATTAAAATGAATGAGACCCAAGGAAGATTTATACAATCTATATCAATGAATCCCATGGTGCCAGCTCAAATGGATTCAGTTTACTTGTTAACATTCTGTTAGACATCAGTTGATTGATTTTGGCCCAATGAAAATGCTTGTGTTCAGTTTTATATCACATTTTTATCCAGCAAATTTTATTTCAGATGTTGGAATCTACAATAATCATAAACCATTGCTTTTACGAAGTTCTTAATGAATCCAAGTTTGATGTAAAGAGAACCGTTATGAGCCCATCAGTGACATATGATATACATTTTACAAAGTAGGAAGATAATAGATAATTGTCTTCCATGGAGAATGAGTGTATCCATAAGGAGGCTGATGAGCTGTAAGACAACAATTTAAAAAATCTCTTCTCATCCTCATTTGCTTCTGTTCTTAAAACAGTAGACAATCTCTCTTGGCTTTAGACTGTAAAGCCAGCATTAACTGTTCATCTATCTGAAGTAAACATTTACAATTTTTAAACACCTTTCACATACTATTTATTCATAGAAAAATTCAAGCTATTTTATCTGTTGCAGTATGTTTGTACATTCTTTTTAATACTACTTGTATATGACTGTCATGGTAATCTTTTAATACTACTGTATGGATATACCACATGGACATTGACAAACCGTATTGAGAAAAAGCTTGACAGGAACTGCACAAGAAAACAATGAGTTATAATGAACAAATCCTGGAAGCAATACCCCATGAAACAATGGTTGTTTGACCACTTACCTCCCATCTTTAAAACCATCCAAGAAAGATGAACAAGACATGCACGACACTTCAGGAGAAGCAAGGACGAACTTATAAGTGACATTCTCTTATAGACCCCGATACATGGATGTGCCAGAAAGAAATTACCTACTACAGCTCTGCATGGATGCAGGAGGCAGTTTAGAAGACCTGGTGGGAGCAATGGATGATTGGGACAGATGGAGAGAGAGAGAGAGTCAGCGAAATCTGTGTAGCAGCATAACATGGTGATGATGACTTGTATGTATATATCAACTGTTTTTGTATATGTAAATGAGCTGGTCTTTCTTTTTGTTAATTTAGTATTAGCATGAGAATTAATTTTTATTTATTGCGGACTTTTTTGTCCTCATCTTGGTAGTTTTTTTTTTAGTTTTTTTTGTGTGTCTTGTTTTTTTCTTTCACTACGTTTCAGCCAATTTTCACCTCTGGCCTTCTTCAGGTGATTTACCGCGACCTCGGATAGGAATGCGGAGTCTTGTAACCGTATCCCCAGTAATTACTGCCTTCCATAGTTGTTGTCTATTGCACCACGTTTTTGACCAAGTAAACCTCTGGCCAGCTTGGGTAGGATTTGAAACCTCTATCTTCTGACAATGCTCACCTGGAACTGTAGAGACTCAACGCCTCTATCCGCTGTGCCACGGGCCCCGAAGGGCAATCAAGGATGGATTTTTTGGTCTTATAAATCCTTATCTGGTCTTCCAGAGTCGGGTCTGTACCGAATTTTTGTACTTGTCTTTAATTGGAATCATTTTGAGATGAGGCTTCTTAATCTGAGAATTAATTTTTATTTATTGAGGACTTTTTTGTCCTCATCTTGGTAGTTTTTTTTTTGTTTTTTTTTTTGTGTGTGTTGTTTTCTTCTTTCACTACGTTTTGGCCAAATTTCACCTCTGGCCTTCTTCAGGTGATTTACCGCGACCTCGGATAGGAATGCTGTGTCTTGTAACCATATCCCCAGTAATTACTGCCTTCCATAGTTGTTGTTTATCGCACCACATTGTTCCATAGTTGTTGTCTATCGCACATAGTTGTTGTCTATCGCACCTCATCTCAAAATGATTCCAATTAAAGACAAGTACAAAAATTCGGTACGGACCCGACTCTGGAAGACCAGATAAGGATTTATAAGACCAAAAAATCCATCCTTGCTCGCCCTTCGGGGCCCGTGGTGCAGCAGATAGAGGCATTGAGTCTCTACGGTTCCAGGTGAGCATTGTCAGAAGATAGAGGTTTCAAATCCTACCCAAGCCGGCCAAAGTTTTACAAAACTATGAAAGGCAGTAATTACTGGGGATACGGTTACAAGACTCAGCATTCCTATTCGAGGTCGCGGTAAATCACCTGAAGAAGGCCAGAGGTGAAATTTCGCCGAAACGTAGTGAAAGAAGAAAACAACACAAAAAAAAAACAAAAAAAAAACAACCAAGATGAGGACAAAAACGTCCGCAATAAATAAAAATTAATTCTCAGATTAAGAAGCCTCATCTCAAAATGATTCCAATTAAAGACTAGTATTAGCATGTCACAAATATATTAATGGTCCTTGGAGGGTGGAGTAAATATCTTTTCTACCTCCAAGCAACCTAATAATATTCAGATGTACTCGAATAATTCTAAGCAAAGATTCAGAATCAGCTCATTCTATTTAGTCTAAAACACATTTTTACCTCAGTAGCCAAAACTTTGTTGACCAGTGTTATTTGTGCTTTGCATTTTTGGAGGAACCTATTGATTTTTCATAGCAAAATGTCTAATAACTTAACATGCAATCAGTCATTACTTTACTTATTGATCACTTAAGGTGCTCGGCTGAGAAATATAATTCATATTTAATTCCTATTCCCTCCTATGCTACAGGCAATCACTCTGACTAATTACACTTTGAAAGTTTGCAAAAGTATTCTAATTAGAATTGAAATCAGTAATTAGTTCTTTCCATATTTCCATACAAAATATCAAATAATACATTTTGTATTCAATGGATGTAATGAGCAGTTTAAATAACCAAGAATCAAATAAAACATTCAAAATCTGAATTCTATGATGGAGACTATACCTGCATTAGTTTAAGCATGCTATCAAAAGAATAAAAATATAAAATGAATAAAATTATGGTAATATTTAAGTAATTTTGTAATTACATTGTAAAATACCATAAACTCTATTCTGTATTTTCTTATGTTCAACTCTTATTGAATATTAAGCTAAATGCAAAATTAAGTAAAAATAACTCTTGATCTTCTTTCTTTTACAAAAATGAAAAGAAACATCTATCTATGTACTATGATTATTCATCTGCAATATGCACTCCCTATCACAGATTTTTAAGCCTGACAGAGGAGTATATTATACATGAGAACTAAATGTCACCTTTTTTTTCTGACCATGTGTGTTGAGCAGTGCAGTCATTGGCGACTGCTAGGTTAGTGATGGCTAACTATCAGCTGCTGAGGGAAACACAAACAACTTGTTTCAACATTAGGACTTGTTTTATTCTCTCTCCATTCGGTTTCTGAGGCTGTGAAATAATTATGGTGTTTTATTTATCAAATCTAAAATAACATAAAATTATTTTTCTAAGTCACTCAAAGATCCTTTAATAAATACCTTGGGTTAACATAAAATTATTCATTTCATCTATTGGAAAACCGGGTTTCATGACCAATAATTATAAGTCATGTTTTATATTCTGCAATACCTTGAATAGAATGTCACACTATCAGCAGAGCTTACAATATGCTGATAAGATAAGACCAACCCATCCTTTAAAAAGGTATTCTGACAGCAGAGAAATTCTTGAAAGCAAAAAAATAAAAATAAAGAATAAAACAAAAAGGCAGAAAAAGAAAAAAAAAGTAGAAAAAGGAAAAAACAAAAGGGGAAAAAACAGAAAAAGAAAAAACAAAAAAGAAAAAGAAAGGAAAAAATAGAAAAGAAAGAAAAAACAAAAGGAAAAACAGAAAAGAAAAGGAAACAGAAAAGGAAATAAAACACAAAAGAAAAAACAAAAAGAAAGGAAAAAAGAGAAAAGAAAGGAAAAAAGAGAAAGAGAAATAAAAAAGGAGAAAAAGAAAACTGAAGAAAACAGAAAAGAAAAAACAGAAAAAACAGAAAAGATAAAACATAGAAAAAAGGAAAAAAAAAAAAAAACAAAACAGTAAAAGGAAAACAGGATAAAAAAAAAAGAAAAAGAAAGAAAACCAGAAAAAGAAAGAAAACCAGAAAAAGAAAGAAAAATACAAAAAAAAAAGAAAAATACGAAAAAGAAAAACAGAAAGAAAAAAGAAACAAAAAAGTAGGGAAAACAAGGAAAAGAAAACAGAACAAAAAACAGAAAAAGGGGAAAACCGAATAAAAAAAGCAAAAAACCCAAAAATACCAGAGAGAAAGGGAAAAAGGAGAAAAAGAGAAAACAAAAAAGGAAAAAATGAGAAAATGACAAAGCAAAGAAAGAAAATGAAAGAGGAAAAAGTAAGAGAAAAAGAAAAAAAAGAAAAACAGATTAAGAAAAATTGATAAAAAAAAAAGAAAGAAGTAGAACAAATATCAACAAAAAAACCCCAAAAGTATGTACAGGCTTATTAAAAAAAATGTTAACCTTATAGGATTGCCTTCTTGATATGATTTCAAACAGTTTCCTCATGTTCACTCTCCCTGCCAATACATTCTTAGAATCTCCCACAGGTGATTAAAAAAATGTTAAAATTTCTATGGGAGTATCTTTGGAAAAGCAAAACTGATATAACAGAAACCACTAGGGTAAGATTCTAATAATGTGCTGACAAGGATGGTGAACAGGTGAAGACTTTAAAATCTTAATATCATAAAAGAAACTCTGATAGAAATGGGAACATTTCTTAAAATACTCTGTATTTAGGAAATAATTCTTTTTCAAATTGCAAGAAATTTTTTCTTTTATCAACTTTATATTTGTTACCCAAATTCCATATAGTTTTTACTTGCATGTATCAATTATAAACAAATTTTTAAAAATTGTCCTTCATTTTTGGTTGGAATGAATATCAGCAATATCTTGAATAGTATTTTCAATTTGTTCTCAAATTTTCTCTACACAAACCAAAATTGAACTATTCAAGTTATTGCTGTACATTGAAATGCATTAGAAGATATTTAACAGAGCAATTCTGAATAGAATTTGCAATAAATTAACTGCACTATTCAAGGCATTTCTGTGTATGTGAGTTAATTCCCAACATTTCAGGTTCTAAGATGCCCATTATATTTTCTTAAAGATTCTGTATATGTGTGTAAATAGGTTTTGAATTTATAAAGAAATAGGTAGCTACTCAGACACCTTTCATTTTGAAAATAACTTTTTTGTTTGAATATTTTTAGTTGATATAAATATTACCTGTTAATAAATAGTATTAATGCAGTTTCAAATAAATTTCATTTGTCAAATAAAATATTCTGCTGCAGAGGCTCCATTATCAGTTAAAAGTTAGGGGAAAAAAAAGAAAGGATAAAGAACAATGTCTACAACAACTTTAAGGGAGAGGAAAACAATTCTTAATGTCCAAAATTGGATTTGAAAATATAAAAAGATTTTACTGAATCAAGTGTAGAACAAAATCCTAGCTATTCTGATACTTTCATTGATTTTCATTTGTCACTGATTGATTTTACTTCAAGGTTAGAGAATTGCATTCATAGTGCATTTATATTAACATTTTTGTGTAGTTATTTCTTAAAAGGTTTTATACACACAGTTATATCAAATATTCTTATTTAATACAAATAATTTGTATACAGTTGTATGATTTTATGTGTTCTAATACCTATAAATTATATACAATTATATGGTTTCAAGTAACTTCTGTTTAATAATAATTTGTTTCTAGTTACATGGTTTAAAGTTACAAATATCCCTCTGTAAAATTTGAAAGTAAGTTAAGTTGGTGACTGTAGTCGAGGGTGACTCAAAGGCTTTGAGGTGAAGGGGAGGGTGATACTCCTTCCCCCAGATTGCTCCACTACCCTTGATATGTACCTTATAATGCTGAGTGTTAAGCAAAGAGGTATCAAGTACCATTTTTTAAGTATTTGGTATGACGCGACCTGGGACTGAACACTGGTCTCCGGGGCCATTGGCGAACACTCTACCCACCAGACTAATGAATTATTCTGAATACAAATAATTAGCATATACTTATGGTATCAAGTATTCCTGTCTAATGCAAATAATTTGCACAGTTGTATGGTTTTAAGAATTCCTATTAAATGCTAATAAGTATATGACTTCAAGTAAGTATTTCTGTTTAATAATTGTCATTTGTTTTTTTGACTCTCTTGCCCTCTGTACCTATTGGCAATCACTCTTAGTAAGTCCTGTAGAAGGCATTCAGAGTCCTTTCAGAGTAGGAACCCAAAGAAAAATATTGCTTCTGAGTTCATTCTTAGGGCCAGTGTATCTTGTTCATCTCACTTGGATATTTTATCCCATGGGACCCAAGTGGCTGTACAACAGCTGCTTTGTAAGGTGCTGCTTCCACCAAGTGCTGCTTTAGTTTGAAGGAATTCCAGTTTTATTTTATCACAGAGATTGAATTATTATATAGTGGATAATCTATCAATAGTTGTCCAAGCTTTACCAAGGCATATATTGACCATTCTTTCAGTAGATAAGATATTGCTACCATGGTATGTAAACTGGTTTATTAATTCCTTTGCTTTATCTGAGTAAATAATGAGACTAATACTTTCAACTGCCTTCTCCAGGCTATGTAGCAGACATTTAGACTGAGCAGTTATATTCATAAGAAGTGCTAAAGTTGCATGGTCTGTATCAATATTTTTTTTTCTACACAATGACAAATATCAAAGAATTATTCTCTTAAAGCAAAAAAAAGTCAGTTAGTCATTGTAATAAATTATACTTTATTTTTTTAAAACAATGTATCTGCTATGAACCCTCTGGCATTTTGGTAATAAAAAAATCATTCAACAAGTGGTAGCTGGTGTCAAATATTCATTGGAATTCAAATACAATCATACAATGTCTAAGAAAACACAGACAAGATGCTAATTGTGGTGATTTAAAATATTTTGAACTGTTTACTCGCTTCTGTTGGCAACTATAGATTATAATAGAGATCATATGTAGGCCCAGGCAATGTGGAAGGTGATTGGGAGGGTTCACATGTAGGTCAGCATCTAGGAATTGTGATTTTGTAAAACTGGGATGAAAGGCATTTGAAATTATAGTTGTGGTATATGTTGGTTTGCATTAATCTTTGGGGTACAAATTTAATATTGGTGATTTTGGAATCCTTTCTATATAAAAATATCAAGTTCATAAAGACTATTTTTTTTTGTAGACAGGTTTGGTTTATGTGATGGCATATCAACTGCATATAGGTTATTTAATGATGAAATTTGATTTATTTGGAATGTTTGTAATGATAACTATTTTTAATGTTACATAGCATTCTTTTAAATAATCCTTTTTTTATTTATCTATAATCATTTATTTCCACCCTGTTATATAGGGGTGTCCTTGTCGTGTGATGGTTAAAGCACTGGACAGCAGGATTGTAGTAAGTGAGATTGAACTCCAGTTGCGCTATTATGTTCACTTTCAGACAAATATCCTTGGGAAAGGCATGGACCCCCTTATCCTCCCCAGCTATAGGTTAAATAGCATCACAGTTGTTCTTCTAGAAAGCTTTGGCATTAAATAACCCATGAAGGTTGACATGCCATTAAACAAAGAAACCTAAACCTAAATCATATAATATGAAGTATTCCTATCTAATACAAATAACTTACACAGTTTTATGGTTTTAGATATTCTCATCTAATACTAATAATCTAAACACAAATTGTTTCTTGTAGCACAATCCATTGGCCTAGGGGTTAGAGTGTTCGCCAATGGCTCAGGAGACCGGAGTTCAATCCCAGGTCAAGTCATACCAAAGACTCAAAAAATGGTACTTGATCCCTCCTTGCTTAACACTCAGCATTATAAGGTAAGGATCAAGGGTAAAGTTGAGCAATCCGGGGAAAGCAGTAGTGCCCTCCCCTACACCTCGCTGTGGCAGCTATTGAAAAGGGAGCCTTCAGGTCACCCTCAACTAAGGTCGCCAACTTTACTTTTACTAATTCCTATTTAATAATAATCATTTTTTGTGCACAGTTAAGTGGTTTCAAGTATTCTTACCTAAAAACAACTTGCATGTAGTTATATGCTTTCAGGTACATATTTACCCAACCTCTCTGCCCTGGGCCAAACCAAATTTTAAGTGGAATACAGCAAATTTTAATTCAGTTGTTCTTCTAGATTAGTTACTTAACCAAGCCTAAAGAGCCCATACTGTCCTACTATTTACTCATAGCTGAGGTTGGGGAAGAAAAGATGAATTCATGCTTTTTCAAGAGTATTAGTGTAAAGGGAAATGCAAACAGCCTCAACTAGAATTTGAATTTAGGGCACTATTCCATTTTTTATGATGATTACCATTATGTTAAATGGACCTATTATATATGTATTCTACTAAAAATAATAATCCTTAGTAAATAGTTACAGCTTCAATGACAACTCCTAATACAAACAATGTTTATAAAACTATATGATATCAAATACTCTTATTTATAAGGTTTTTTTTAAAAATAATGTCTGATTCAAGAATAAACTTTTATTCTTGAATTAAGATATGATCATTAAACATCTATGCATTTCTACAAGTGATTAACAAACTTCTTTATGCCATACAATAAACTCTAAAGTTCTTGATGCTAAGAAATATTTAAATGCAGTTTTTACTTCTTTGAAATGAATCTTTTTTGGCATTAAAAAAGTATCCAGTGCTTGAAAGAGATGTTTTTAGGTAGGTAAGAGATCAGAGGAATAAGATGGAAGGAGCAAAGTCTTGTATCCTAAGTCAGTGAGCTTCTGCAGTGTTATCCTGGCAACATATGGGTGAGCATTATAATAAAGAAAAATTTTGAACAAGCTTGAAAAGTAAACACATCACTTTTTTTTTTGTTCATGATTAGGGGTGTATAACATTTAAAAACAAATTTCACAAAAAGAGATAAAAAAATTAAACAGGATTCTAATCATCAAGAATTGATTTTTTTTTTATATATCTACTAAGAAAATGATGTTATTTCAGAATTTAATTAGTTTATACTAAAATTGGATTAAATTTTCTAAACAAACTGATACAAATAATTTTCAAACAATTTGGCCCATAGATGGGACTCTAAACAGGTAATACCACACCTTGTCAAGGTGGACCAGTGAGTAATAGCACTAAAACGAGTGACTCCATGCTCCCAAGAGCTCCAGTACTTAAGCTTCACTATCAAATGCAATTTAGTGACATTCTGAGAATATCAATGGTGGGGGGGCTTACTCTGATGCAGAGGATGCTGTCTGCATATTCTAAGTCCCGCCAACAGAGTAACAAGACAATTTTTTAAATCTATTTAATAAAGATGAACAAATTAGTATAGAGAGAAAATTAACAAACATCTGTCTCAGCATTATAGAAAGATGCACAGTACAGTAATTAATGTCAGGTGATGTGTGACTTTTATACGATTAGAAAAATTTGCATATAATTTGCCTTTCAGTTTAAATGTATTAAAAAAAACTCATTTAAAACAAACAGATAATCAGATAAACAGATTAAAAATTAATTTCAACTCTTTTACTCATAAAACAGAAAATTAATATTTTTGAACACTTTCAATTTAGCCAAGCCATATATTTAGAAAAACATTTTTTAAGTTTGATGATATTATTTGAAATAGTTGGCAGTAAATGGTTTTAAGTATTACTCTTTGATATGAATAATTTCCAAATAGGGTCTTAACTATGAATGAATCTCTTAGGTATTACCTCTCTGTGCTGGAGAAGACCTGGTAGTAATGACAATGAAGGAGTATTTCAAACTCTCCAGATCTTGATCCTTATTATTAGATGTAGTTTAGTGTCCCACTAAGGATGTAATGCAGTATTGGCTCTGTCAAGTTTGGTCTCACTCAGTGGCCTTGTACCAGACTAAGCTAACTTTAGTAATTAATTATCATCATTATAGTTAAATTAAGTTTAGATCTCACAACTTGCCTTGCACTTTCTCAGAATAAATTAAGCTTAGTATATGTCAATAACAAAATGATTATAAAATATCTAAATAAAAAAAAAATTGAAAAAATATTTTCATTTGGTAGCTAAAAAAAAGTTTAATAAAAATATAAATTGTTCGTCAAAATTTCATTAAATCATTAATTATTCCTCAAGTGTTCATTTTGGTTTCTTCAAAGATATTCAATACATATTTCTTCATATGAAAGGTGAACCTGTGTTATATTTTTCTTCTTTTAATCTCAAGAGCAATCAACAGATTGCATTTTACTGGACATTATTATGACTTATTTGAACACTTAGCCATGGTTATCAAGAGACAGTTACAACAGTAGAGATTTTGATTCTTACTGTGAGCCTCTTACTTGCAGCCTTCTGATTTTTTCATATATTTTGTTGATTGATTTTAATGGCATGTCAACTTGTCTAGGATTGTTTCATGTCAAGATGTGAGAGAATTGTATTTACTGTTCATTTATTTTTACACTTTTTTGTAATTGCTTCTAAAGAATTTTTGCACAGTTATATGATATCAAATAATCCTATCAAATAACACTATTAATTATATGTCTGAATTTCTGAAACGAAGCTTGATGATTTTTATCATTAAGGGTTTTCAGACTATTGTCTTCATCTTTATTGTTATTTCCATAACATTTTGGATGATATGTCCGCCGGTCTTCTTCAGGTGTTTGTCAAACTCAGGAACCTATACGGAACTTCAAACTATGTCCTTTACTGAATCCACAGGGGTCGCCTGTTCTGATTCTGTTAGCCATAACTGGGTACAAGTGTTAAGTATTCCTGCATTGTTACTCACCTGCAGTCAGGATTGAACCTGCAACCTCCAGATGATTGTCTCTTTAGAAGCTTACATAGCATAATGGTTATAGGTGTTGGTTCCCTTAAGCTTCTAAGGAGACAGGGCATAATCATTAGCTAAGCATTACAACAATTCCAGCAAAAGCAAATAGAGTTCTAATTTGCTAATTTAGAAATTGAACATGCTGATGAATTTTACCTTTCTTTTCAATAATATTGTAGAGGAGGAACAGGTTGATATGAAAAAAAAGGCCTAAAGTTGCATTCAGCATGGTACACACAGTAAAAATTAGTACTGTTTCAAGCTTGAGTTTTGACCTCTTCAACTATTAGATGTTAGGAGACTGCCACCATAGGTGAAGTTGACAAAATCTGCATAGCTGTCATCATACTAATTATTTGCAGAAGAGTGGTACTAGTTGGATATTGGCCAATAGTCAGGTTTGATGCAAGACAGTCCCTTAACTGCAGAAGTGCTAGTGATTTGCAGACAGTCTGAAAGAGTTGGATATTTGGATTTGAGGATTGACAATGCTGACGTTTTTTGCTATCATTACCACTTTTTTAATACAGATATTTTAGGTGAAGAGACATTTTATATATTAGATGATAGATGTCACAGTTGTTGAATGCTGAACAATAGGTCACACTGAGATTTGGAAAACACAAAAGGACATTCATGATTGACAAGCAAGAGTCATAAGGGCAGAACGTATGATGGGAATTGGGGGTGAGAGACACAGTGACCATCTTTTCCACCAACAGACTAAATAATGGGTGGATGCAAGGTCATGTGATGGAGAAAAACAAAACTGGCTGACAGTTTGATGGTTTGGTTTGGTTTGTTGGGTTTTATGACATATCAACCTTTGTAGGTTATTTAACGCCAAATCCATTTTTATGTGAATAACCAGTTCCATTCAAAACAATTCAGTTTAGCATGAGTACTTAGTTTAATTGTCAAAAACATTTCTATTTCAAACTATTCAAGCAGTTATATGTAACAATTCAGTTTAGTGAAAGTACAGTTTCAATGACAAAAACAGTTCAATTTCAAATAATTCAGTTTAGCAGAAGCACGCTGTTTAAATGTAAGTACAGTTTAATTGTGAAAAACATTTTTTCAAGCTATTCAGTTCTGATTCAGCTAATTCAATTTAGTATAAGTACAGATTTTGTTTACACAGTTACATGTCAAACAGTTCCATGTCAAACAATTCAGTTTAGTGTAAATTCAGTTTCAATGTCAAAAATAGTTTTATTTGAAATAATTCAGTTTAGTATAAGCACGCAGTTTAAATGTAAGTACGGTTTAATTGTCAAAAACATTTCTATTTCAAGCTAGTATGCAGTTAGTTCTATTTAACCCATAGATAGAGCCCTATCAGGTGCTACCACCCTGGGCCAGATGTGAAAACAGTTCTATTTTGAGCAACTCAGTTTAGCATTCAGACACAGTTTTAATGTCAAAACAGTTGTTTTAAACAATTCAGTTCAGTATAAATACGCAGTTTAAATGTATAAAAAAGTAAACGCCAACCACTGTTTAGTTCTATTTAACCCATAGATAGGACCCTTATCAGGTGCTACCACTCCAGGCCAGAGTGGACTTGGGAGTGATGGCAATAAAAGGGTACTCTGTATTCCCCAAAGCTCCAGAATTGCTGGAACCTCACCATCATATTGTTTAGTGTCATATATCATGACACTTGTTTGAGTGGGGGCCTTACCCCTCTGCAGAGAAGCAGTTGGTGTATTCTACAGCCCCAGCTGACTGGGCTATGACAGTTTGAGTTTAGTCTTCACACAGCAGGTGGGTGGTTGATAGACAAACCTGTAAGCAAAAAAGATTTATTTTATATATATATATATATATATATATATATATATATATATATATGCAAAACTTAGCTGAAAAGTTCATAGGCTGACAAGATACTCGATGAAATGTGTCCAAATAAAGTTTATTTTCCACATAGTCCACTCACAGACTACACACTTCTTCCATCAGTTTTTTAGTGCTTTGATCCCATTGTTCAAAAAAGTCACCGACAACAGATATGATGTCAGCCTATGAACATTTCAGCCCAACCTCATATATCAATATATCATCATTATCCTCAAGTCTTGCCAGAGGCTCTTTCTTGTTTAAAACATATGAACTGTTTAATTTGTGTACATGTAGAGGTCAATGCTTCCCGTTGCTGGCTTTAGGCTATGTTGCAGAGATTCAGCTCAGGCAGGCATAATTGTGAGAAGCACTACATTGTATCTGTCATAATTTCTGTGGGATATTGTTCACTTAGGTCTTTTTTAATGTTAAACCATTTTCTTTCATTAGATCTATTGAGATTCATAGTATGTGATCTTGGCAGATTATAAACATATGGTGCTAATCTTTATTCTTGTAAGACTTCAGTGACAATGTTGAAAAAATCAGTGTCATCATCAGGTGAGTGAACAATTGCAAACCAGTGAAGCCAGCACGGTTTTACCAAATAAGTTGTACTGATCATTTACATCAAGTAAAATTTATCTTGTTCCTCTTTTCATATACTACTTGTTCATAGAACAATGTGTAGTTTATCTCTATTTACCTTACTCCCTCACATGGGCAGGATGTAATGCAAGGTCGATCTTTATGTGGAGTTTATATTTCAGAGTTTTCCTTCTCCTTGACCACTTACTATATCAAGATAAAAGAGCCCAGTTTGCCCTACTATTTACCAATAGCAGCAGGGAGAATAGTTGGGTTCATACCTTTCCCTAGGGTAGTAGTGCTACGTGAAATGCAAACAGCCTTGTCCATAATTTTAATTCACTTCACACTGTATTTCCTTTGGTTATAACCATTACACTATGAGTATTTCCAAGTATATAGTTCATCTCATAGGACACATTTTCTCTTGTTTTTCATTTCATCTATTCAGTGTTTGTAAATCATTGGATAGTTTAATGTTAATATTGGACTTAAGTAAGAGGGGACACAACTAAATATCCTCCTAAGTACCAACCAATCCTCCAACACCTTTGGGTTCCTTTTTAATTACAGGTGACAGCAAGGAACACTCACTTGTTAACTCTATAAGATAAAACATAGAAAATAAGTATTTTAATCTCATTTTAATTGATAACTTTTTTGTGCTTATACGGAAAAAAGACATTTTCAGCTCAGTCCTAATTTTGTTAAATAATATGTGCTCAGAATTCAAAGGAGAACCTTCAATATTCAAGAATTAGAGGAATTAAATTAACATTCTAAGTTATTTTAGTGATTTCTTCATAAAGATGACTGCTATTTTTGGAAAGATTAGGCTTCATGAAAAATACATTTACATTTCTTTTAATATGTACTCAAAATGTTCAGGTGTTTTCATGACAAGATGGCTTTTCCCCATCTAGTAACCAAACATACAAATAATGTATACTTTTTTTTACCTTCAACTTGCTGATATTTTGAGATCAATAGACCATTAGATGGAAAAGGAAGAATTTGTCTGCAAAACCTCTGCCTGTCATATTGAATTGGTACAGCCATTTTTTTTTATGGTTAAGTTTTTTTTTTTTTTCTTTTACTGCATTATTATTTCCCAACTGAATATTGAAAAGTCTATGAGAAAATAGCAATATCATGTGCAAGTTTTATTCCTCACATCTATTTTTTCTTTGACAATTGATCCATAATTTTTTTTTTTTCATTTTATTTTATTTTCTGTGTATGGCATTTCACTATTTCAAAAGAATTTTAAACAACTTTAAAGAATTATTTTTCTCTGTTGGTACTTCCAAATATATCTTGTACAAAAAAAAAAAAATTCTTTAGTGGCAGGAAATTAAATCTCAAAAAAATGTAATTACAGATACATCTTGCTCGTTTTATGATTGCATATCATACAAAAATATCCTTATTTGTAGAAGAATTGAACTGTTGAAACTATCTGATTCTTTCAAACATAATCAAGTTTTCTTTTTACAAATGGATTATCATTATCACCAGTCTCATAACTTGGTTTGGTCATAGTGGTGTAACATGTTGTGTGTCTTGTGCAGGAATAGCCCGGCAGAACCCATCCCTTTCCAGGTCTACAACTTGTTTGAATGTAGTTTCCTTCTGGACCAGTTGTCTTACCAAGTGTAGAAGTCACTGCTCTAACATGCAGAATAAGCAAGAATAATGACATGTGAGCAGTGATTCATTGCTACTGAGCCTTACGATAGAATTCCAACAACAATGAAGAGCCCACTCTGCTCTACTATTAACCCATAGCTGGAGGGAGAATAGTTGACTTCATACCTTTCTCAAGGGTTTTAGCACTATGTGAAATGCAAACAACCTTATTCAGGAATTGAACTCAGGTAGCAGAGTCCACTTCCCACAATGATAACTATTATGCCATAAGTGCCTCCCTGAAAAGATTTATGTACCAAGTTTACAAAATCTTTTACTCACCTTATTCTAATTCATGAAGTGTCTGTTTAGTAAATGCTCTGTAACTGAGGCAGATTTTAACCCAGGTTTTAGTAGTGGAAATAGAGATGGAAGTGACAAGCCACAGCTGTTAACCTATGAAGTAAGGAGAGCAATGACCAATTGATCTGAACAAATTGGGGCAATGAAAGATGGACAACTCAAACAATATTTTGCTGAAAATATCATATCATCATTGCCACTGTGAAACTGGGTAATTTCTCCAAGAGCAGATTTTAATAAGTATGGCATAAATCTCTTGTTCATCACTGGCAGAAATACATAGCTAATGGTAAAGACTATGTTGGGAAAATATTGTATTGTAGCTGAAAATATGCTCTATCAAATGATGTTATGTTCCTTCATCTATTGCAGTTTCTGTGGAAATAAAAGGCTTAAATTTCAAAAGAACTCACCATATGTATGCCTATTCAGCTAATTGAATACACATTTTTTAGCCTTAAAATAATCAACCCCCAAAACATGCATAAGAACATTCTAGAAATTTCGGATCAAAATCGCATTAACATGGAAGTTACATTTTTATATTTTTCAACCAATCAGCTAAAAACACAAAATAAGAACATTCTAGAAAATCCAGCTCAGAAACTAATTAGCAGAAAATTCTTAGGCTCTAAAACAAATAAGTAAATATATGAATCTGATTGGTCAAGAAATGTCAGCATGCTTGAATTTTAATACCTGCAATAAAACCTAACAATATCCTATTTTTTGATCCACTTTAGTGACCTCAAAAAGTATAAATAATGAAGAATTTAATTAACTAAGGCATTTGACTACCAAAGGCTATTCCTTCCACTACCAAAAAGACTTTCCACTAGGGGAGGTCATGACAGACAGCAGAGGACCATGCCATAAGTCTCAAAGGGAAAAGGCATGCAACCTTCTTTTACCAATTACTAGAATGTGACACATTGTCGCCAAAGATCATAAAAAACACAGGCACATGCTTACAGTCAATCACTTATATAAACACACACATACCCATGTATGTAAGTAAAATCAACTTTTTAAGTAAACACACACACATGGATGAACAATCCTATTTTCATTCAACTGGCCATAGCTGTATTTTCTACAAAGGCCACTCATACATAACATGAACCTTGTATTTCTAATTATTTTTATCCTGCTTGTTATAATTAGAAAATTGTTTGTTTCTTAATGTTCATTGTTGTCATATTCCATTTGTTTACATGCTTGTAAAATTTGTGTTGTATTTGTGGTGGATCTAAACCTGAAAGTAACTCCCGTAAAATACAGGAACTCACTCACCCACTACAAGCTAAGGCTCTACCATTTTTGCCATGATTTTAACAAACACTCAAGTCATGGTTAAGATGTTTTGAACAATATTCAAAGATCCAGCTGAGAATAATTTGGGTGGGATCCATCTCTTTCCCTTTCTCAATATCTTACTGTCCCTCTCTCCATAAAGGGTGTATGTCCCATGTATTCTTATTGGTTTAACTAAAAAATGGTATCTTTTTGACTAGCAATAAAGTCTGCTTTGGAATGACAGCAAAAGAAGCACAAGGAAAAATGGTCCAGATTAGCATCTTCCCAAAAGAAGACCTCCTACATAGCCAGCTCTATGTTGTTATCAATATAATTGAAGATTCCCAGAAATTGTGAATTCTTACTAAAAGGTCAAACAAGATGGTGAACACATACACCATAATCTATGCTGTCTATCCAGAGTTTCTTTCATGAATTTTGTGATCCCAGATTTTAGAAAGAATATCAATTTTAGATATCAATAAACAGAGGATTTTAACACTAAATTCTTTATAAATATTGATGACTATCTTAAAAACTGTATGTAATATGTGTAAATCCAGCTGTTAAGTTTAATGTTGTTAAGTAGTCAGTTCATCAAGGCATGCCAACAGCATGGATTCACTATTTGTCCCAATCGACCATCACACTTATTAAGGAATCCAGACAGCATTCAGCGTCCACACAGAATTAATGAATGTATGTTTTTGCAGGTTGCACAATACTCACTTGTCCATGAGTAAAAGTCTATTGGAGAGTGTTGCTCATGAGTTCATTCTTCATGCTCAGCGTATATTGATTGCCTTTCTTAGATGGTTTTCAACATGGGAGGTAAATGACTGTAAAACTGTTTTATTGAGTGCTGCTTCTAGGATTTGTTCAAAACAGCATGCAGCACCCTTGTGTTGTTCCCATCAAGATTTTTCTGCAATCATTTTGCTAAAGTCTAAATAGTACAACTATACATTACTACCGACATAGCTACACCTTTGAAGAGAAGTTTCTATTTTTTCATTGGTTGTCCTTTTTATTATTCTTATGTTAGTTCAGAGTCAAACAAAAGAATACTGAAAGACAATAGTAAAAAAAAAATTTCTAACTATGTGGTGGATTTTTCAACAGATTTTGTGCTCAATTGTAAACAACTGTTTGAAATCTTAAAACTAGATCTCTTATCTAGCTCAAGCAGTGTCTTATCTTTCAATTTATATTTATCCACAGACTTCTGCAAAATGCATACATTTAAAGTCATAATTAGAAAAGCTTGTAGAATGAAAAAATTCAACACTTCCCTGAATATTCAGTTCAACCTAATTAAGACTAGAAAATATAGAACATCTACAAAAGAAATAGTTTCAAGGTCATTTTTAACTATTAAGAGACACATAGTTTTGTAGAGAAATGCTTAGAATTTTTCCTTCAAACTTTAAGTCGTTTGATATGTGTACTTTGAGTCACAGACTGTTTTATATCCCATCCATTGGATATATGGCTTTCGCTAAAACTGGCAATTCTTCAGAATGTAACATTGCCTGATGAATGTAAAAGCATGAAATTATTAATTGCAATATTATGCAAACATTAATAATGTAGTTTACTATATTCATTAATAAAGAGTGCTCAATATCTGTAATAGAGCATATGTAATGAGTAAGGATATTGTAGATACAGAATCAACACTACCTCAATTTGAATAATTTTAAAAAATATGTAATATAATTTGATAAATATATTTTTACCTCTTTTAAAAAAGGGTTTATAAATGGGACCATTAGTTTTAGGTCTTTAATATATGGAAAATTAAAGTTAATATCGCTCTTCTCAAGGTTATATACATGAGGTCTGTCAGAAAAATAATAAGACTGGGTGTGCTGTGTGAGTTATGGATAGTCTTATCATTTAACATCATATCTTAGGTTGCCGAGTTGGCTAGGGCTGTAGAATACACCGACTGCATCTCTGCAGAGGGTTAAGACCTCTCCCAACGAGTGTCCTGATATGACACAAAACAATCTGATGGTGAGGTACCAGTAATGCTGGAGCTTTGGGGAATGCAGAGCACCCTTTCATTGCCATTGCTCCCAGATCCACTCGGGCCTGGAATGGTAGCACCTGATAGGGCTCTATTTATGGGTTAAATAGAACTGTATACTTATGCTAAACTGAATTGTATGAAATGGAACTGTTTTTGACATTGAAACTGTACTTAGGCTAAACTAAATTGTTTAATATAGAACTGTTTTTAAAGAGAACTGTGAGTAAACAAAATCTATATTTATGCTAAACTGAATTGTTTGAATAAGAACTGTTTGACTGAACTTAATAGCCTAAAATAGAAATGTTTTGACATTAAACTGTGTAGTCATGCTAAACTGAATTGTTTGAAATAGAACTGATTATTTGTGTAAAAATGGGTTTGGTATTAAATAACCTACAAAGGTTGATATGCCATAAAACCCAAACAACCAAACATATTTTGGGTGTATATAACTGTAATCTTAGCTTTCTGCAACCACTGGATTTTTTTCACATGCTTTTGTTCATATCTCTTTTCAAGCGCTGAGGAATGAACAATGAACACCAAGCAATAAATAAACCGAAAATCTTTGATCTAGTTGGCAAAAACTATCATAAGCATATGAAATACTTCTGCAAGCCTATAGAAATACATATTTTTGAGTGGCATAAGAGATTCAAAGAGGGGTGTGAAGAATTGAAAGATAACTCCAGGAGTGGGAGGCCTTCAACAAGCAGGACCGAGGTCAATGTTAAGAGAATAAGGCAGGTGGTGTGTGACAATCATTGGTTGACTGTTGTGGTAGATTCTGTTTTATAGTCCATCTTTTGTATATACCACTATCCTATAAAACTTGTTATTCTTCAGAATGTAATATTGCTTGATGATTGTAAAACCAACAACCTCCCAATTTCGCTAATCTTGCTCCATGTGACTTTTTTTTCCTTCAAAGATCAATGGGATCATCAAGAGGACCCATTCTAAAGGCATGGAGCTCATCTCATTCCAGGAGAATCCTTCCAGAAGTGCATAAAAGCGTGGCCAAGAAGGATAGGAAAGTGTATTAGACTACTTTGATAGGAAACCATGTAGTTTGTGATTGGAATTGAAATAAATTGTCATCAGTACCATTACTTTTCAAACACACCTTGTGCATATATATATATATATATATATATATATATATATATATATATATATATATGCATGTATGTGTATAGCTCTTAATTTTCCCCATCATAAAAAAGCATATTCATGTTTCTGACTCAAGAAAATTTTGAAAATCCCCTGTGGGGTTAGTAAAATGGTAATTCCTGTGTATGGAGTAAGTAAGGGAGAGGCTCTCTATGATTGGATATACTAATCATGTGATCATCCCCAAAGTCTTGGCGCAAAAATCCAAAATCCAGTCAGACAGATTCCACCAGACATTCTGTGAGGAGGGGATGTTAAAAACTCTCAGAAAGACAACCCTAAGATTCCAGATACCTTCTTCAGCACACAGGTAAGTCCCTTAAACTCAACTCTACACACAGGGAGGACTGTATATTGTTATTAATTGTTTCACATGTTGGTTAATAAATTGTTAGAATTAAACGAAGTATTGATTCATTTATTTGTTCCTGTTAGCCTTAGAATAAACGCTATACTAACACAATACCTCGAACTAATGAAAAAATGGATTCTATAATGATGCTTTTAGTAAACAAGTTTAAAGCCACCTTTAGTAGATGTTAAACCATGTGATGATAAATGCTAATTATTTATACAATAATTCCTAGTAAGTAATATGAACAAACCAGTCATTTATTTGGCAGAAACTTTGACAGCCTATATTTAAAATATAAATCAAAAACTTTAAAATGATTTTTTTTGCTTGAAAGGAACAATCCCATATTTTTGTCAAGAAAATAGAAAAATCTAGTTTCATTAATGATAATTCAAAATATAAGAAAACAAAGTTGATGATCATAGTCGAGGGTGACCCGTAGGCTCCCTTTTCATTAGCTACTATACCAAAGTGTAGGAAAGGACGCTATTTCCTTCCCTGGATTGCTCCACTTTACCCTTGATACTTTCCTTATAATGCTCAGTGTTAAGCAATGTGGCATCAAGGACCATTTTTTGAGTCTTTGGTATGACTCAACCTGGGAATGAACACCAGTCTGCAGGGCCATTGGTGAACACTCTACCCATTAGAGCTACATGTGATTCCTTACATTTGTAGCACTGTGATAGAAAAAGTTGTAATAAATTCAGTGTCTTGAGTATGATATTAAACTGTCTCTAGTGGTGAGGCTCCAGTTCTGGAAATTTGAGGAAGGTAGAGTTACCCTTTTATTGCCATTGTTCTCAGATTCATTCACTTCTGCAAGGGAAGTACTTACTCATGTACCATCTATGGTCAAATAGACCTCTTTGAGATGATTCTTAACTAAATCAATTAATCACTTCTTAAAATATTTATATTGTAACTTAGCACAAAGTGTTTTGCTGTTTAAAATGATTGTGGTGTAACAGTTAAAGTGCTGGACTACGGAATTGTAGCATGTGGGTTCAAACTCTAGTTGTGCTATTACATTCACTTTCGGACAAATACCATCGGGAAAGGTATGAATCCTCTTATCCCCCCATCTATAAGTTAAATAGTACCACTACTGTCCTTCTAAAAGAATGGATTTGGCATTAAATAACAAACAAATAAAATTTTAATACATTTGCTTTTTAAACATTACTATTGTAACTACGTATGAATTATTTTCTTGTCTGAAATGATTGTAAACTGTTTTATTGCTGGCAAATTTTTAGTATTAATTAAGAAAACTTACAATCATAATTGAGTATAAGTTATTTTTTTCTATTTGATAGAAATTGCTATTCAAAGCCATAAAAAGGCTTGTATATTACAAATGTTAGATTGTAATAGAATTAAAATATATAATTGTTAACAAATTATCAAGAAGTAGATATGAACAAAAAGAGACACTCATTTGTTTTTTTTTGTTTTTTTGTTTTTGTTTTTAACAAATTTGGACAGTCTATGTTTAATACGTAAATTAAAACTTTAAAACTCTTATATGTATATATATATATATATATATATATATATATATATATATATATATATATTGCTAGAATGAAACTAACACAATTTTCTGTCTAGAAAAAGACCTAAACCTACTTTCATCTGCATTATATCAGTGAGGCTTAGAATATGCTGAGGAGTGAGATTCCCAAAGGAGTTGGGGGGCCTGGGTATGATACTAAACTGCATCTGATGGTTAGGTTCCAGTACTAAAGATCTGATAAGAGTGCGTAGTACTCCTTCATTTCCATTACTACCAGATTCAATCTGACCCAGAGTTGTAATACCTGTTAGGATCCCATCTATGGATCAAAGATCTGTTTTAAAATTATTTATATTTGATTAGAATAATTAATGCCATGTAACTGTAAATTATTTTTATTAAGTATAGTTACTTGAAACAACTAACTAAAGATTGTTATTAGTTACAGGAAACCATATAACTGTGTACAAGCAAATGAGTATTTTTAAATAGAAACAATTACTTGAAATTATATAATTATTAGTATTAGATAAGAATACTTGAAACCATACAATTGTATAGTGAGCATAAATACATAACCCACACTTATTAAGTCATAAATTAAACCAGAAGTTGTTTTATTTTCTTTCATTTTCTTGTTTTATCTTTCTGTTCATTAAATGCACAATAATTGTACTTTTGTTTCTTTATGTATATTAATTGTATAATTACTGTTTAATGCTTATTCTATGCTGATGTTAATGTGTCATTTTTGCACAGTTACAATACAAGCAAAATTTGCTCATTATTGTATGGATTCATTGTTTAAATCAACATTTCTAAACATAATAGAAGTCAGTATCAAGTTGAGCTGACAACACAGATTTCTTTTTTTATTTCTTAAGATCTGTCCTTATCATCTTCCACTTCTAAGTGGTCCTCTAAACAGCATACACTGTCCACACAGAACTGACAGATTTAAGTTTTTGCTGGCCAGCCAGCACTGATGTACCCCTATGTGTAAGTCCACAAGGAAATGTTGCTCATGACAATGTCCTAGCTTCAGAGTTCGATTCTCATTGGGTGCCCAATTCATTCGGCCTTGTGCCACATCGAAGCAAAGAGCTTTGTAAATTACTACAATGTCCTAGCTTCTCCAGTAATTCCCATCATGTCTTGTTCATCTTGGGTGGATTGTATAGCCACCTACCAGCCAATTTTTAAAGAATGGCTTCCAGGTTTTGTTCAGCATCCTTTTGTAGTTCCCATCAAGTTTTTTTTTACTGAATCAAATTAAGTTAGTTTAAGTTAGTTTACAATGCAAGTTAGTTTACAATGCAAAAAAAGATATTTCTATGGGTTTCTGGAAGAACTATTATAATTGAATCAATTATTCCTGAAACAAAAATAGGAATTTACCAATATAAACAGTCTATCAGAAGATTATGATTATTAGGAATCATCTTTGTGAATGAACTCACTACAGTAGTAATAATCATTTTTGATTCCATTGTTGGAATTCTATCATAAGGCTCAGTAGCAATGAGTCAGTGCTCAGATGCATAATAATGAATTACGAGTTGAACTAAGATTATATGGACATTGGGATGTTCTCCTATTCAAAGGTGGCCAAGTCCATTCCCTGGACAGTGATTGGTTGCTAGCCCAGTGAGTGGGCATATTAGTGTATATATACACTGGCTGGCTTCAGTCATGTTTCAGGTGTTACATGTTCAGTACTGAGTTACAGCCCATTCTACTTTTTGTCTGCCAGCTGGGGCCACTGAGCCGTAAGTGTTGTTATTCGTCTTTATTCTGCACATTAGAGCAGTGACTTCTACATCCATTTTACTTACCACTGCTCTATGGCAAAATACCTTTCACATATTTTCTAGGAATAATTTTTTAGAGTATTCAGTAAAATATGAAATTTTTTCAGTAGTAATGTCTGATTACACTAGTTTACTAAATACTGCTCCAAAGCAAAGTATCCAGTTAATTACTTAGTATTGGTCAGCCTTGAAAATGATTTGAGAAGTTAAGCACTGAATGAAGATTAAATTAGAAAATTAATCTCATCCCAAGTATAACAATAAACTGCATCCAGAGGTAAAACTCTTGTTCTGGAGAGTGTGGAGTCACCATTTCAGGTTTAAGATTCACTCTAACTTTGAGGGATTATACCAGTTTGGATCCTTTCTATGGATAAATAGATTTGTTTGCAACTTATTCATTTTAGATAGGAATACTTGAAAACATTTCACTGTATCATTAAATAGGAATAATTACTTGACAATAAAAAACGGAATCAACTTTGGAATAAAATAACCGAAAAGGTTGACATGCCAATCAACCAGCCAAAAAATGAATCTCTAAGATGAACTTGTTAAAATTAAGCTATATATTAACAGAATGTCACAGAGAAGTAAGCTATTTGCTAATATGTTTCAACTCATATGCAAAACACATTTTTATACCTATAAACAGTTCCATTTCAAACAATTCAGTTTAGCAAAAGTACACTGTTTAGTTCTATTTAACCCATAGATAGGACCCTTATCAGGTGCTACCACTCTAGGCCAGAGCAGACCTAGGAGCAATGGCAATGAAGGGGTACTCTGCATTTCCCAAAGCTCCAGCATTACTAGAGCCTTACCATCAGATTGCTTAGTATCATATCCAGGACACTTGTTGGGGGAGGTCTTACTCCTCTGCATAGAAGCAGTTTGCATATTCTATAGCCCCAGCCGACTGGGCAAATTAGCAGCTTGATTCAAAAGGGCACCTACTCACTAGCCTAAAAGGGTTAAAGTCTGGGTTTACTGCCTCGTACCTGAGACATTCCTTAGGGAATATACCGACAGAAATTAAGTTATTTTTTGCATCAGCCCACTAGAGGATTGCTTTTTGCTGTGTAAGCCACATGAAACTGACCATATGTTACATTCTGGGTTCATGGAGATTTGTTTAAATACCTTCGAATATTTTCTAACCTTAGTCTTTCAAAATTATAGGTAACCTAGTTAACATATAATTGCAGTAGTTGTCATTGAGAGATAATCATTGCTCCACAGTGAAGAACTCTACATAAACACTTTATAGCATGAACATTATTTGTTTTAATGGAATATCAACTTGTTATGGTTTATTCAGTACTGAAATTTGATTCATTCGTAAATGATAAATAATCATATTTTCAAAAGTTCCAATAATTTAATTGCACATTTTTATCTGACTATAATCATTTATTCCTACCAAATACCAAAAATTGGCAAACAATTATATGATTTCAAATAACATAAAAAATCCTTAGTAAACAATTACAGCTTAAATAAAAGTGATTTGGATACACTTACCTGGTTTCAAGTATTCCTATCTAACATTAATATTTTTTTTTTAATAATAAATAATTATTTGCACACAATTATGGTCTCATGTATCCAATACTGATAATTTCAATAGGTACTTCCATAATGGATCAGTGAGGATTTGGGAACAATATCAGTGAAGGCCTATTCAACACTCTCCAGAACTGACACCCAACAATCAGCTGCAGTTTAGAATCATGCTCAGAGCATCTATTTTGAGGGGCCCTTACCACTCAGCAGAAGATATTCTATACCCTAGCAACAGAGCTTATATTTATCAGTGACATCTTAGAATGAGTCTCAGCTTAAGCACTCAGATTTTCTAGATTTAAAATTTCAATCAAAGCTAGACAATACTAGTCAACAAGCTAGTTGCACAGTCATCCTTCCTAAGCAGTGAGCTTGATCTTCACTAGGTGCTCTCATATATAATAAACTGTGCCATGATCCCCTCTCATCGGAAGGTTGATAATTTTTTTCTCCAGTAAGATATCATCATCATCATGTCGCGCTAGTAGCACGGATATCCCTGACCCTCTCTCGCCACTCCTCCCTATCGTTCATCGCCCTAGGTAGGTCTTAAGGACAACATCCCGTATCCTCACATAGCTGCTGAATGTATGTTCGTGCTGGTCGTCCTGCTTTTGCACGGCCATATGTGGGGGTCCATAAGAGTACATCTCTTATGAGTTCGTCCCTGCTTCTCCAGCAGTGTCCTGCATGTCTGGTTCGTCTAACTTGAATAGTTTTTGTGATAGGGGGCAGGTGGCCATACAGTTGGTGTCTTGTGGGGTGTTGCCGCCAGGACTTGTTCAAGATTGCACGGAGCATTCTTGTGTAATTGCCGTCTAGCTTCTTCTCCAGCCATTGAAGCCTCCTTGGTTCCCAATGGTAGTATAGAAGAAAAACTAAAAAGCCTAGGAAAATGTCCTAATACCGCCAAAAAAAAAAAAAAAAATTCAGTACCAGTGAAAGTCTGACAAAAGTACTTTAATCTTGGACTTTAACTAAGTTAAAACTTAAGAAAACTTACCCCCCCACTTTTTTTTTTTTTTTTTTTTACGTACACATGGGAAGCAGCATGATGTACATAAAGGTATTTGAATAAACCCATGAACGACCAAACTCAATACCTAAACAGGTCCTGGACGTGAGTTTGACGACTTTACGTTCAGGATCGTTAGTTCGATCGGGGAACTACTGCTGCTCCTCTATAAGAGTGACTTCTATAGAAGAGAATAAAACAGTCATCAAAAGATAACCATGACCCACACTCAAACCACATACACAAACCGCATCGCTCTTCACGCGGGTAAAAAAGGGGCGCGTCCTGCTGAGGTTGGAGCCCTGGCCTCAGTGTTCGAAAAATCAGCTACAGAGCTCAAACGATCAAAACTACATAAAATGCAAGCAAACACTACAAATAGCCGCATTTAACATAAGAACCTTAAATAGAATAGGACAACTACCAGAGCTAATTGCATCGGCCGTAGAACATAAGATTGACATAATATGCATACAAGAACACAGATACACGCACACCAAAGATATCAAATATCACGAAACTGGCAATGGATGGTCGCTCGTCACTGTATCCGCATGTAAAAACTCTGTCAACGCCGCAGTAAGAGGGGTAGGATTACTTATAGGACCTAGAGCATTAAAAACACTAAATAGCATTGAGAAAATACAACCTAGAATGATGGCAGCTACTTTTAACGGCAACCCCAGAGCAACAATCATCTCCTGCTACAGCCCTACCAATGTTAGTGAAGAAGAAAAGCCAGTAAGATATATTCTGACTATATCTTTTCTCCACTCCTGCTGATGTCCATGAGCAGTGATTGGCTCACTTATGCTTACTCTAGAGCAGAGAATATCTAATTTATTTCTAGTTAGTTAAAAATCCAAGCAACAAGTATTGATTCAAATTTAAAATATGATTTCTTAAGAAATAATCCCATTGATATATTGCTATAAGAAATTATCCATAATCAAATACGAAATTCATATCAACATAGATAAATCATAGTCTGCCCTTAATAGATTAATGACCACATGGAAATCTTCTCTTTGATAAAATAAAATGGGAATTCTTCCAAGCAGTCGCCATGTCAATATTATTGTATACTTGCACCACTTACACGTTACCAAGATGCCTGGAGGTAAAGAACTATACAAAGATGCAGTGGGCTGTTTTGAACAAATCTAGAAAGTAGCACCCAATGAAACAGTAATTGCACAAAACCATCCAAGTATGACAAGCAAGACATATTGGGCACTGCTGTAGAAGGAATAAAGAACTCATAAGAGACATTCTGCTATGGACTCCATCACATAGACACACCAGTGTTGGTTGACGAGAAAAAACTTATATTTATCAGCTCTGTGCAGCCACTAAGTGCCATCTAGAGGATTTTTAAAGAGTGGTGGATGATAGGTGAGGATGGTGTGAAAGAGTCAAAGGTCTCTGTGCTGTTGGCACACCTTAATTATGATGAAGGTCATTGTCATAGTGAAATAATCTAAAACATTAACTCTTTATGAACTATGATGAAATTTTAAAATTCTAATAATTAAATTCCATAAATATAGTTTAATTCTAAAAGAATATTCTCAAGCTAAAATTATTTTAACAAATAAAAAATTGATAAAAATAAAGCAACTAATAATAGAAAGATTTGTCAAGAAAAGATCAGATTCAATTATTGATTTTTAGCACTGAATAGAAATTTATTGAATATCAATGAAGCACACTGAGTTAGTTAAAGTCAATTCAGTTCTTGATCAATAACTGTCTTAGATTTTTCAGTATATATATATATATATATATATATATATATATATATATATATATATATATGTGTGTGTGTGTGTGTGTGTGTGTGTGTGTGCATTTCTTCAATTGAGGAACTACTCTCAGTATATTTAACAACTCATAAATATGCTAACTTAACCTTTACATGTATTGTAATGATTTGTCCCATCATAACTATGTGAAAATATTTCTTTTTATTTTAACAGTATGACAATCCACATACATTTATTTTATACCTAAAGGGTTAGACACTCACATTTATTGCACATTTATATTTTTTTTTATGAAGTTGCTTCTTAAAACATTTTTTGACACATGGTTATATAATGTCAAGTATTCTGTTTCAAGTACAAATAATTTGTAAATAGAAATACTTAAAAACATACAACTATTTAATAATTTATACACAATTATATGGTTTTAAGTAATTAGTTTTATTTGATAATAATCATTTGTTTGCATGCAGTTATATTGTTTCAAGTAAATAATAAGGTAACAATTCTAGTTTCTATTAACTATTAAAACAATTTACAGTTATAGGGTATTAAGTATTCTAATCTAATACTATTCATAGATCTATTTAGCCCTTAGATGAAACCTTAACAGGTACTAACATTCTATCTCAGTGTAAACCTGAGAATAATAGCAATGAAGGAGTATTGAACACTCACCAGATCTCAACATCAGATGCAGTTTAGTATCATACCCAGGACACCCCTTTTTTGTGAGTTCTTACTTCTCTTCACGAGATACAGATAGCATATTTTAAGCACGCACTAACAGACATTCAGTGATTTATAAATGACATTGTCAGTACACAATTCATTTATACTATTTTATAACTAATTCTATTCCATTTTATTGTCAACTTTAATCACAACAGTTTGCATCAACAGACTCTTAATCTAAAAAACATTAGCCAAGTGAATGCAGTGTGAAATATCAGTATTAATTTCTAAGTAAAATTATAGAATTTCTCGCCAAGTGGACCATTTTAGAAAATTACAATACAAACTATGTTTGAGTGTAAGCAAATTTTTCATATTCTAATTTTCCAAGATTTACAATATCAAATTTTATATTCATCTTATTTATATAAGTACCTGTGTTATAAGCAAAAAAAATATGTATATAGGTATTCTTTCTTCTTTAATCTGCTCATACACATGGAGCATGCATGTGTACGATGCAAGGATAAACGGAAAAGAAAACATTCAAATAAATCTTGTGGATATCAAGTCTATCTTATAATTAAACTTTAAGACAAGAGAAAATTACTAAGATGATTAAAATAAATCTTCTCTGAGGACTTTAAAACTTGCTTATAAAATACATATATATATGCACACACACACACAGGCTTTTTAAAAGAATTTCATATCAGTTGAGATATATAGGCTGTTACAGAAAAGTTGTAATCTAATAATCAATTCTTATTCAAATGATTTCAAATTCTAACAACATGAGGAGAAACAAATAAAACTTCAATGTTTTAAGCCTTTTTCCCCACTGGTAAAAAGCATTTTTGTACCTAAAGAAAAAAAAGAAATTTGGATTTGTCTCTACACATGCTGTTAAAATGTGAGATCATTTGAATGAGAATTGGGCAAATTATTAGATTACAAAATGTGGTCAAATTTTTCTGAAACAACCTGTACATATCAAATGACATGAAAGTTTTTCAAATATATATATATATATATATATATATATATATATATATTTATATATATATACACACACATACTGTAGTTCTTGGTATTGAAGAAGTTCTGGCCACAAGAATGCTTCTCAGTTTACTAAAAAAAAAAAAAAAATTTATATATATATATATATATATATGATAAAAAATAAATAAGTAATAATAAGCATAAAATTATGTAAAATAAAAACTCATATTTTGCCTCAAGGATATGAGGTAGTTTTCAAGACTTATTTCAAGAAAAAAAAACAACCTATCTTAGTGATGTGAAATAGAATATATATTAAATTTTATCAGGTATGTGTACACACTAACTAACACATACACTTGTTATTACCTGTAAAAAGATTCAGGATTTACTTCAATTTCTGTAAGATGATTTTTTAAGAAAATCCACAAAATAACATTATGTAAACTGACTTTAAAAACGATTTAAAATTTATTCACATCTCTTCAAGTCTTTCCAATCCAGCAAAAAATCAAGTTTTTTTTTTTGAGTTGCTTTATTTCCTCCTTTCTTTCTCTTCTCTCTTGTTGCTTTTTTTGCCTTCTTTCATTTTCTTTTTTAACCTTCAGTGTGTAACTTTGTTGCACTTTTTAAACATTTCTACTTGTTTTACCTCATATCACTAAATCACTTATTCATTAATATCTTTTACTCTTACTTTCACAAACTCATTTTTCAAATGATCCTGTTTTATTTAAGTCTTCATAGTGATTCATTTTCATTGGTTGGTTGTGTTTGATGGCAGATCGACCATTATAGGTTATTTATTTATTGTTTGTTTGTTTGTTTGGGTTTTATGGCATATCAACCTTTGTTGGTTATTTAATGCCAAATCCATTTTCATACAAATGAACAGTTCTATTTCAAACAATTCAGTTTAGCATAAGTACACAGTTTAATTGTCAAAAATATTTTAATTTCAAGCAATTCAGTTTAGCCAAATAGTTCTAATTCAAATAATTTGGTTTAGTATAAGTATATTTTTTGTCCTCCCACACAGTTAAATATCAAAACAGTTATATTTCGAATAATTCAGTTTAGTTTAAATAGAGTTTCAATGTCAAAAACAGTTCTATTTCAAACAATTCATTTGAGCACAAGTACGCAGTTTACACGTCAAAACAATTCTATTTCAAGCAGTTCAGTTTATCATAAGTACACAGTTTGAATATCAAAACGGTTCTATTTCAAGTAATTCAGTGTAGTATAAGTACACATTTTAGTTCTATTTGACCCATAGATAGGACCCTATCAGGTGCTACCACTCCAGGTCAGAGTGGACCCAGGAGGTATGGCAATGAAGAGGTGCTTTGCATCCCCCAAAGCTCCAACATTACTGGAACCTCACTATCAGATTGTTTAGTGTCATATCCAGGACACTCATTGGGATGGAGTTTTATTTCTTTGCCCAGATGCAGTCATCATATTCTATGGCCCAACTGATAAGACAGGGAGAAGCCTTGTTTGTTCTGGCACATGAGACTTTGGCTATTTATGGTACCCAATGTTATTAAGTGGTCATCCATCTAAACAATTTTGAATACAAAGCTTTTTTCTTCAAGACTAGTTGCCCTACCAAAGATAGAATACCTCGTCTACTCAATTATTTACCCATAGCTAGAGGGAGAATCCTTGCATCACACCTTTCTTATGGGTATAACATGTGAAAAGCCTCACATTTAGGATTTGAGCTGAGTCCACTTATGATGATAATCATTTCATTTCACTATAAGTACCTCTGCTATAAGCTGGTAGTAAAAGAAATTGACTAATGCTTTTACCGAGGGTTTTATCATGAAGTGGAACAAATAGCCTTGTCCAGAAATTTAACTTGGCCAAGTCTATTTTCTTCTTCTAGACTGGTTGCCCAACCAGGGCAAAATAATCTAGTCTACTTTATTATTTACCCTTAGCTGGTAGTTGGAGAAATTGATTCATGTCTTTCCTAAGGGTATTATCATGAAATGAAATGCCAACAGACTTGTCCAGAATTTGAACCTCATTCACTGAGTCTATTTCTAGTGATGGTAACAATTATACAACCTGTATTTCTGTTGATTGCCCAGAACTATGAGCTAAGTTCTTCCATTACTGGATGGGCACATGACAATGCTTATTGGTATAAGAATATCTGCATATGTATGAATGTGCATGTAAATCAAGATATTTATATAGTAAGTGTATAATAGTATGTAATTACCAACCCCACTGCAATGAACAGGATATGATATGAGGTTAATATGTATGTATGTGCGTGTGTGGCGATTTAGGAATTACCAAAGAACTCCCAACCGGATGTAGACTCGTCGGCTGCCTGATACAAAATGTATAAATGCGTCGCCACGCATAAGGCTCCACGCATCCATCCGGTTAAAATCAAAAAAAAGAAAATAATAAAATGTAAAGTAGCCAATGAGAAGTGGTCGCGCCAAAATTAGAAGGATTTTGGCGTAGCGAATTTGGAGCCGGTGAAAAGACATAAATACTCAGGTTTTCTGTGAACCTCTCTCTTTTCGGGGTGTGACGTCGAACCGACAACACCGATTTTACTATCTGGTGTTTTGGGCACCACGCTATGTCTTTAGACGTAGCGTTGGTTAGTCCATTCACCAGGTAAATAAAGGAAAGTCTGAAAGAAAAGTTTTTCGTCTTCTGTCTGTTCCTATCTTCTCTTTTTTTATATTTCTTATGGACCTTCCTTGGGCAAGGCATTGCACCGGCCAAGTCAACGTGGGGTAAAGCAAAATAACCAAAATATGGAGTCAGATATCTTACAGCAACACAGTCTTGCCCTTAGCCACTGACTACCATAAAAACTTTCAAACCCCACACATGTAAATCTAGGTATTTATATAGTAAGTGTATAATAGTATGTAATTACCAACCCCACTGCAATGAACAGGATATGATATGAGGTTAATATGTATGTATGTGCATGTAAATCTAGGTATTTATATAGTAAGTGTATTATAGTATGTAATTACCAACCCCACTGCAATGAACAGGATATGATATGAGGTTAATATGTATGTATGTGCATGTAAATCTAGGTATTTATATAGTAAGTGTATTATAGTATGTAATTACCAACCCCTCTGAAATGAACAGGATGTGATATGTGGTTAATCTTTTAGCAAAGTTTAACAGGTTTGAATACAGAGTTTTTCTTCAAGACAGGTTGCCATAACAAGATTAAAAGCTCATTTTACCTTACTACTTGCCCATAGATGGAGGAAGAATAGATAGATTAATAACTTTCCCAAGGGTATTAGTGCTATATGAAATGCCAACAGCCGTGTCCAGAATTTGAATTTGGTTTGTCATATCTATTTCCAATGAGGATGACCATTACACAACTGGCATGTGTATAAAAGAATTTAGTGGTAGCTAAACAACTTGGTTGGTTAAGAGTTTTAAGCACAGATAATAAAGAGAATTAAGGGATTATTTTTTTTTATCTTTATAATAAACTGAATCCTTTGGCTACAGTAAAATCATAAATTTAAAGACAGGGATCTAATTATTTTAATGTCTTTAACCTTTAGGTGGTTGAAGTGGAAAAACCCTGCTCTTCTGTCAGAAGCTGGAAGTCCATATATTCAGCAAAGTTAAAGCAGTCAGCAGTTCTTGACAGTTAAGGAGAGCTGGCAGATAGACACAAAGAGACACTAGCTAATTGGAGTTCTCCCCAACTCCTGTCTGCTATAGTTCGGATTTGCTAGACTTTGAATGAAAGCTGATGGTCACTGATACCATACCAACTTTAGTTCAACAATCAATAATAAAAATGCCATGCAACTTTGTTTCTTATTTTCTTTTGTGGATCTGACCTGTGATTTCAGCAGTTTCAACTAATACTGGCAGCCATCTTTTTAAAAAGAAAATACAATGTCGATTAAGTCTGTTAACTAATGAGACTGTGTTACATTATAAACCCATTAAATTACAAAATTACTCATACAGAATAAACAATATGAATAAAAATAAATAAGTTAGATAAAAAGAAAGAAAGAAACAGTTGTTAGATTTCTGAAACAAACATATGTGGTGCCTTCAATAAGTTTCCAGACTTTTTTTGCATAGGCATTTAAAATTGGTGTAGACACTTGAAAATTCAGTATGCTATTGCTATACATCTTAGGAGATGACAGACCAATTTTTATGATTTCAGGTTCAAAGAAACAACTACAGCAGGAATTGGAATGCACCCTACTAAAGCCTGGTTATCACAGCTGCTGAATTTCAAAAATGCAAGCTGGACATGAGGACACTTTAGAAGAACAATATGCAATAAAATTCTGTTTTAAACTTGGAAAAAATGCCACAAAAATGCTTCAGACTGCTTTTTGACCATCTTGTATGAATTGAGCATCAGTTTTTCAGTGGCATAAGAGATTCAAGGAAGGCAGGGAGTCTGTGAAGGATGATGAGAGGTGTGGGAGTAGTAAGGAAGTCAATACACCAGAGTTGATTGGCCAAAGGCTAAGGGTTAGGGTTAGGGTTACTATGTTGAGGTTTTAAGGGAGTTCAGGAAGAGATTCCATCAAAAGAGGCTAGTACTCTTCAAATCGGGTCAGTGGCATTTCCAGCAGGACAATGCACCAGTCCACAACTCCATCTTTATCACAGAATATTTGACCAAGATGGGGATCAAGACAGTTCCTCAGCCTCCCTATAGTCCAGACCTTGCTCCCTGTGACTTTTGGTTATTCGCTAAGCTCAGAGGCTGTTGTTATGAGACAATTGAGAAGATAAAAGAGGCTGTGATGAAGGTCATTGACATGCTCACAGAAGAGGACTTCCATAGAGCCTTCCAGAAGTTGTTGGAATGGTACAACAAGTGCATTGCAGCCGGAGGAGATTACTTCGAAGGAGACTAGAGTTTCATGTGTACTATCAATAAAAGTGCCCATACGAAAAAAGTCTGGAAACTTATTTAATGATCCTTGTATCTATAGTGTTGATTGAGCAAGAATATCTAATGTGGTCCTATTTGTAAAATATAATTCTATGTAATTATCAATTTTCTCTACCATGAGGTGGATGTGACACAAGCTGAATAAAGCTAGTTTGAATTCAGAGATTTCCTTAACCTAGAATGATTGCCTAACCTGAAGAAACCAATCCATCCATAGCTGAGAAGAGAACAGATGCATTCATACCTTTCCCAACAGTATTAGCACAAAGTGAAATGCAAACAACCTCATCCAGAAATACAATCATAAACTTTGAATTAATTTTACATAATATGTCTAACAGTGATACATGCAAGAAAGTATATTCAAACAGTAATCATTAATTTAAAAATGAGATGGTTTCTTGATTGTACAATAAAGATTCAAGTTTAATGAAATCAATTTTTAAAAAACAGTTACAGTATCACCCTACCCCAATGAAAGTACTCTTAAACAATTTTTTCTTTTTAGAAAAAGTTCATGTTCTTGTATACCAAATATACTCCACAGCATTCAAACTAACAAAAATGAAATTGCATGAGTGTACTTGTTTATAGACTGTGACATGAATATATTTGGTTACAGTTTCAAAGTTGTAGAGTTTTATAACAAATATTACCTAATAATTCTTTTTGATTGTAAAATATTCCACCCAAAATAATCAAACCTCAGTAGATTAAGTTCAGAAAAAAATTAGCATTTTCACTATTTATGGGATATGCACTAAGTTTGATTTTAAAACGAAGCTTAGTTTATAGCAACATAATTACTTTAGATGGTATCAGTAGAGTTTACTTGTAATTTACTTGATTTAAACATGAGTTGACAGGTCATTCTCAGTAAATTTGTTTCTTACAGTTAAGCCCATTCTTCTGGCCAGGCGCCTAACTAAGCTTAGTACGAGGTACATACGATAAGTTTCCAGACTTTTTTCGTATGGGCATTTAAAATTGTCGTAGATTCTGGAAAATTCAGTATGTTATTGCTATACACCTTATGAGATGACAGACCAATTTTTATGATTTCAGGTTCAAATCAACAGCTACACCCTATTAAAGCCTGATTGTCACAGCTGTTGAATTTCAAAAATGCAATCTGACACTTTAGAAGAACAGTATGCAATAAAATTCTGTTTTAAACTTGGAAAAAATGCCACAGAAACGTATGGAATGCTTCAGACTGCTTTTTGACCATCTTGTATGAATCGAGCATCAGTTTTTCAGTGGCATAAGAGGTTCAAGGAAGGCAGGGAGTCTGTGAGGGATGATGAGAGGTGTGGGAGGAGTAAGGAAGTTAATGCACCAGAGTTGATTGGCCAAAGGGTTAGGGTTAATATGTTGAAGTTTTAAGGGAGTTCAGCAAGAGATTCCTAGGGAAAGGGCTAGCACTCTTCAAATCAGGTGGCATTTTGACCAGGACAATGCACCAGTCCACAATTCTATCTTTATCATAGACTATTTGACCAAGATGGTCATCAAGACAGTTCCTCAGCCTCCCTATAGTCCAGACCTTGCTCTCTATGATTTTTGGTTATTCCGTAAGCTCAGAGTTTGTCGTTATAAGACAATTGAGAAGATAAAAGAGGCTGTGACGAAGGTCATTAACACGCTCACACAAGTGGACTTCCATAGAGCCTTCCAGAAGTTGTTGGAATGGTACAACAAGTGCATTGCAGCCGGAGGAGATTACTTCAAAGGGGACTAGAGTTTCATGTTTACTATCAATAAAAGTGCAATGTAGACAATTTTCCTCATTATCTTTTTGTGGAATATAATCTTTACTTCTTTAAATGTGAGGTTTATGTTATTTCATGGTTTCTTTTCCTTTTCTTCATTTAAATATTTTATCTGTTTTTATTATTTCAATCTTTTATCAGTTTTATCATCAATAAATCATTCATTTTCAGGTCTTATATGTATGTTTTGTGGCCTCAATGACTCCTTTTCAATAACCATTTGCTGAAAAATTGCTAAAAAGCCTTGTTTGATAGATAAAATGCACAGAGGTGTTAAGACAAATAGGCATAATATTTTGTAATTACTTACCTTTTAATTTTCATATATCAAAAATATTAAATATTAAAGATGTAAGAGTGTTCTTTAATCCCAGTACAATTTCAGTATAATCCAATTTTGTTTAATCTATCATTTTGGGGATTACTCATTATTGAGATGTTGCCATTTTCTGATAGATTGTAAAGGCAATGTAAAAGATAAGTTATCCCTTTATGTGATGAGAAGGAATACATCAACATTATTTGGTTAGAAATGCAATGAATGCCAATTCATTTCTCCTTTTCTCACACTGGCAAGAACTTCTATAAGGAGAAAGATGAGTGAGTTATTTGTTTATAAGCAAACACCTAATAAAATGGTGCATTTTAGGCACAATATAAAGGATCAGGTCATTGAGGTGAGAAAGAAAAGACAACTATAAAAAAAGAGTTTAAGACCAGAAGAAGGGTCCCCTTTTATTCTGTAATACAAAACTATTTTATTTTTGCTTCTTGAACAATGTTTTTGTTTGCTTTTTCTTATTCTATATACATATCTGCATAGTTCCTGTGTTTTCTTTATTTTTCAATTCTTGCTGCCAGCAGAAATTTTGGACAGTGGGACATGATTCATTGACTTTTAGAATAAAGACAGGGAGGTTTATTTCTTTCCTATACTTAAACTTATTCAAATTCTCTCTATGATAAACTTATTGAATTTTTGTTGCTCTTAATTTTCCCTGCCAGGAGTTATAAAATACAGTCACTGCTATAGTCAAAGTATGGCTTGGAAAATCAGTAAGCAGTGTGGCTTTGAAAGGTAGTTTAGGAGCCAGTTTGAAACAATATACAAAAATTAATTCAGTAAGTTAACCGTGAAATTTCTAGTTCATAACTCTTTGGTAATTTAGTGATGTTTTTTTTTAAATATACAATGGTCACTCTATAAATAAAGGGAATTTTTATAGAAAACACTGTTTACAGTTGCATCTTTTTCAAGAAAATTAAAACTGATGAGTCTTTATTTCACAAAAGACTGTCAGCATGACCTTCTTTATTGAGATCTTGAACCAGAATATTTTCTTTAGTGCAAAGTCAGTGAGTTTCTACTCCATGGACTGTCTTTTTGACTGGCTAATTGAGCAGAACATGTTTAGCCAATTTGTAAACGGTTTTTCTTCTTTTTTTTTTCTAATTATTATAGCTAAAATATACTTTTCTACACACATCATATATTCTTCTGTAAATTTCACATGGTTTGCACTTAGCCATGGATAATTTGATGACAGACCTCTATTCAAGCCTGGAGAATTCAGTTTGATTTACTGCCATTTTGAATAGCCTCAAAGCATGCAAGATTAAATTTTTGCTATAAACAAATTCAACCAATGGAAAGTTTACATTTATGGAAAAAATTGTGGTTTAAAAAAAAACTCAAAAACAAACAACTTTCCTTTATTCATTAAATGACCGTTACATTTTGCTCTTTAAGAAAATAGAAAATAGCTTGTAAAATTCTTAGGGAAGTTGTTCCATCCATTTGGCAAAAAGCTTAAGTATAGATTCTTTCATCACATTTCTACAGCAGTATTAAAAGACTGAACAGTTCAGTGCATATTTTATATGCTTTTGGTTTTCCACACATATTAAAGAGTAATTCAGAGGTAGACAATCACATTTTTGCCATAAAATTATAAGTATAAAAAACAGAGAGTATATTATGATTGTTTAGCATAATTGTATACATTTTGGTAGTAAGAGTTTTCTAGAGGATTTTGTCATTAGTTTCAACAGGATTATAGAAAAAGAAAAATTTGATAAAATAATCTACAAAAAAAAATGTAAACGAAGAATTACTTGCTAGGATTTAATAGCTAACACTTCACCTGACATACTTTTAAAGATATGTGAAAAAAGTCATTCCTTAATTTGATTTCATTATCCACAGTTGCAATCCTAAATGAATAGGAAAAGCTAAAACAACTCCTTAGTTCATTTCCCCAGAGCTGATCTTATTTGTTGAGTTCTTTTTTAATGGTGTATTTAAACAAATGTTGGTACAAATATAAAATACTCACATGTATTTGATTTAGATGATTTGACATTCTCAAAAACTTGAAAGATTGTGTAGGTGTTACTTGAAGTTGAAAGATGGAGTGCTTTCACAATTCCATCAAACATTTTAACTTTATCTTAATATGAAGAAACCAGTTAAGCTTTTCTTAGTCTGATATGTAGGCCTCAAGTTACTTACAGTATCTGCTGTTATTAAGTGGTTACCCGTCTTAGCCCTGAACAGGCTTATCAATGCTTAACTTATTTTATTTTCTAAGCTTTGATTTGTCAAGCATGCAGGACTTGAGTTGCTTACAATATTTTTTTATTTACAGGTAACTCATCTAAACACAAAGCAACCTTCTTGTTGTAGGAGTTTAAAGTTCTATGGCATATCAACCCTTGTGGGTTATTTAATACCAAATCCTGTATCTATAAATAAGATTTAAAGTGAATAGTTTGTCGGTAACTTTATCTTGAAGTGAACTGTTAGTAATCATTTGTTTGCACACAGTTACATGGCTTCAAGTATGCCTATCTATCACTAATAATTCTATTTATCAAATATGCCTACATAATATAAATAATTTGCACACAGCTGTATGATTTCAAATAACTAGTAATAATAATAATCGTTCTTAGTAAATGACTAAACAGTTCTATGTGACCAAGAGATGACACCTGAACAGGTACTACTAATCTGGGTCAGAGTGGACCTGAGAGTAATGGCAATGAAGGGATACTCTACATTCTCCAAAGGTCCAGGACTGGAGCCTCACCATCAGATAATTTTATGTCATACTCAGAACACTAGTTTAAGGTTGGGATCTTACACTTGTGAAGAGATGCAGTCAGTGTATTCTCTGGCCCAACAGACAGGGCAGTGATAATTGTTGAGAATCAGTGTTTTCAGTGAGTGCCATTTACTAAGCCTTGTTTAATCTGGCAAATGGGCTTTGGGCTATTTACAGTACCTGTTGTTATGTGGTCACCCATCAAAATTGAGAGCAGGCTTATCAAAAGATTAGCTTTTTTCTTCCTTTATTTACTAAACTGTTTAATCTTGCAGACAAGTTGCTTTCTGTACCTGCTGTTACCAAGTGGTCTTCCACCTATGTACAGAGCAGGTTCAGCATTGCTTAACTTTGGTGATCTAACAAGTGATATGAGGATGCTAGTTGAAATAATCTTGCTTTTGATGTATAAATATGCTGATTTCACAGACTTTTTGGTGGTGATATAATTTGTCATCTAATGTCCTCGTAAAATTCAAAGATATCAAAATAGCTGTGGGTGTTATAGTTTATCCATTTTCTTAATCATCTTATTTAAGGAATATATTCAAAACATCTGTCCATTTTATGGGAACACTTATTACCAAGTATCTTTTAGACAATTCCTGTAATTTAAAGAAAATTGTAGGAAATGGCAAATACAAACTATACAGAAAAATACTTGAGATTAATATATATCAATTGATATATATCCATATTTATCAACCCCTCCACTTGGGCAGGATATGACACAAGGTCAATTTTTAAGCAGAGTTTAACAGCTTTGAATTCAGAGTTTTCCTTCTCCAAGACTAGTTGCCTCACTCAAGGCTGAAGAACCCAGTCTGCCCTACTATTTTTCCATAGCTGGAGGGAGAATAATTGGATTCATACCTTTTCCAATGGTATTAGTGCTATGTGAAATGCAATCAGCCTCGTCCAGGGTTTGAAATCGTATCGCCGTGTCCATTTCCAATGACGATAACCATTATACCTCGGGCACCTTCTTTTTTACTCATATTTTTATTAATATATATATCAATGTTTACATTTTAATCCACACAACAAATACATAACATTAAATAAAACGTGAACTACTAAGAAATATATCACTGGGAATATGATTTGGTTGTTTAATGGCACATCAACATTCCTGGGTAATCTAACACCAAAGCTGTCCTTGTTGAAGAACTGTAGTGATACTATTTAATCCATATCTGGAGAGATAAGAAGATTCATGACTTCTCCATGAGTATCAGTGAGAAAGTGAGCATAATAGCACAACTGGAGTTTGACCTCACTGATTACAATGTCACTGTTCAACACATTAGCCATAATATCATAGGGACTCCCACTTCTGGGAATATAGTCACTATTGACATCTTTATAAAGAAAAGTAAAATCATTTAGGAAACAGAAGCTGATATATATATATATAAAAGTCTTTTGTTTGGTTTGGGAAAGTGAAAACACAAACCATAAAAAGAGCTAATTCCAACATGCATTATGTTGGAATTAGCTTAGAATAAATGAAAGGAAGAAAGAGATAGAAAATTCTCCTTTCAAAAATCACTTGTCTAGGAAGAAAGAGAATTCAAATTTGTTGTGATATGCCTTTTTATCTGAAAATATATTGTTTGTTTTTGAGGCATGCTGAGTGTAATGGTAATCATTCTAGGAAGTGGAATAGAGGACCTGAATTTAAATCCTAGATGAGACTTTTTGCATTCTACTTTGTGCTAATGCCCTTGGGAAAAGCATGAATACATCTGTCCTCCTACCAGTAATGGGTAACTAGTAGATCAAACTGATTTCTTCAACCTTGGTTAGGCAACCAGTTTAGAAGAAAAACTGATTTCAAACCAGCTTTACTGAAATTTGACCTTGTGTTACATCCAACATATTGCCGAGGAGTTGCTGAAGATATACATTATTACTGTTTAGTATCATGAGATGACTCTCTTTGTATGAGGTCAATAACTTGCAATAGTTCTTAATGTTTACATAACCAAGGGAAGACAACCTCTCTACGATCTTCATTTTATGTAATTGTGTGTGACAATATTCTCTGTAAGAAAAAAGTGAAGAAATAAATAAATCATTATGAAACCATTGTGTAAAATATTTTAGTCAATGCACCTTACATCTAGCACATGTAGTGGTCTTTATAAAACAATCTGTGATTGCTTGTGATATTTTTTTTTTTTTTTTTGATATTTTTGGTCATTGATGAAAACATATGTATATCCATTTCCTTCCTGAAAATGAATATGTAATAAAAAATCTATTGTTCTTTTACACCCCTACAACTTAGATTTTGTATGCATTTATATACCCAACCCAAGCAAGATAAAACAAGGTCAATATTTAAATGGAGTTCAGCAGGTTTTAATTCTAAGTTTTTCCTACACCAGTTGCCATACTAAAGCTAAAGAACCCAGTCTTTCAAGGGTCTTGAATTCAGTGGCGTTTTCCTTTTTATAGACTGTTTGCTATACAAAGGCTAGGGAAGCTAGTCTTGCACAATTCTAACTTTGACTGGGATGTTTGGAACAAGTGAAATGAAAACAGCTTTGTTCAGAATTTGAAATTGACTTACCCAGCCCAGTTTCTACTAGGAAAATCCCTATAACACATTCCTGTCTTATATTCATTTTCAAACATATCTATTTGATTCATTGATAGAATCCTAACAGGTACTACCACTCCAGGTCAAATGAAGGGGTACTCCACAGTTCCTATATTTCCTGACTTGGACCTTCACTAATTGATATAGTTTAGCATCATGTGCAGAACATCCCCTTTTTTGGGGAATCTTACCTCCCTCAGCAGAGGATACAGTTGGTTTTTTCTAAGCCTAGTTGACAAGAAAATGTAATTTTTTTAGCTATATAAATGAACTTTACTGTTTTCATAATCAATTTCTTAAAAAATTCCGCTTGGATTACCTTAGAAAGTTTGCAAGCAAAATTGCTTGATTCCACCACAGCAGAGTAGATATACAACCCAGAAAAATACCAAATATCAATGCTAGAAATTCATTACTTAAAGTTTCATGGGTGTATAATCGTCAGATGGAAAAGTGACCATTGTGCACACTACACGAAACTTAAAGTAATGGACTTCAACCATACATTTGATATTCTTCTCAGCTGCATATTAGTTTGTAACAATAATTCTTTTTGAAAAACATTATTCCTATTATGTCTTCAGTTTTGTTGGGTATCACCCACATTTTTCCACACAATGAACTAGTACATCTGCTATATATAGCAGTAGCTACTAATACCAGGGCAGACTAGAAGGTGAAGAGTAGCTTCTTATAGGAATAGTATTAGAGCATTGGAGACTGGAGATTGCACTAGATCACCTTACTTACTACCGTAATAAATGAAGTCAATACTATCGTTGGACTATATCTTTATTCTGTATTCACTAATCCTATTTTCTTTTCTACTATTAGTCTCTCTATAGTATATACTTTTTCCTGAGAATATATCTCTATTTCCTCTCATATCGTGGTTTGTCCTTTATTTAATATTACAACCGTTCACTAACCAGAACGCAACAAGTTTTTTTTGAGTGCTTTCAAGCTGGTACTTTATTTCAGACGGAATTGTTAAGTCAGTGTTTTAACATTGATTTTTATGTGATGGCATGTATTCCTCAGAATCAAGATAAATTATAATTATTCAGCAAATAACAGTTTAATATCATTCATTGCAATTTTATCATACAGCACTTTAGGGAAACTCGATATATTTATATCTTTTTTATGAACACTTCAAATTTGTAAACAGCCATTTATCTTTGAAGATGATATGCAAAATTAATTCTGTATTAATCACTTTTATAAGTGTAAGATTTGAAATATAGAGAAAATTTGAGAAAAGACTTAAGTCAGAAGTATGCAAAGCATTTAACAGCTACTAAAGAATTGATCAATACATGTAGCATCTTTTCAATATTTTTATCTCAAGAAATTTTTAAAAAAAAATTATTTCTGTTAAATTCTTTACTTATCATTAATCTTGAATGATAACATTAACATAATGTCTATTTCTATGATTGAATTATCTAATTCAATGGTACAAACTGTTTAAAACCTTAAATTTTGTAACTGATAAAAATTATTCATTTTTATCAAAGATCATACCAGTTATTTACTCATCAACATAATTTTCTAAACATCATGATTATATATATATATATATAGTGAACTAACGTTAATAAAAATAGCACAATCAACACGAGTGCTACAAAAATAAAGAAGTTTTATTCTTGGATACATCCGAAAACAAAAAATGAAATTGTTCTTGTGTTAAGTCATTGTGGGCAGAGGTGAATATTTAGCCAGCACGGGGAGTTAACATACTATCGTCCAAGTTGACGGTCTGAAGTAAAAAAATATTCTTTGATGAAGTGGGAGAGGGGATCAACAATTAAGTCCAACACTTACTAGCAGAGTTATCTTGAATTCTTTAATATTTAGAACACGTCCATGCGCGTTTTTTAAGTTTAAAATTGCACCAAAATTGATCCATTTTTTAGAACTTGCTCTGACGAGGAAATTGCATCATTTCTCTTTATATATATATATATATACAGAGGCTGTTACAAAAAAAAATTGCCAATAGATTTAATAATCAAAGCTCTATCAAGCCAAAAATAGAGAACATCTAGGTAGCAGATTAAAAAAAAAAAGATAAAGCAAGTTGGTCTTCATTTTTTAACTTTTCTTCTAGTATAAACATAATCATAATTAAACAAATGTTATTTTATTTCAAAATCCCAAGCTAATATCTGGGAACGCTGTTATGAAGGTTTCTTGTGATTTCTCTCATGAACCAACTGTTTTCTAATCTTTATTCTCACAGGTCTAATTTTCATGAAAAAGGTGTAAGGAATTTTTGTGCACACCTAATATATTGATTTCTTCTGCTATTCGAAACAAATTTTCAAATCATTAATAAGAATCATATTTCGTGGGGAATTAGGTTTGTGGGCGCAAAGTTCTCATTTTACCAGGAACTCTTCATTTTCCCATTATTAAAATGATCATTTATGTGTCAGGTTCTACTTTAAATCAATTTCCAATATGTTGGAGTAAGAAGTGAAATTTTTAATGATGCTTTGAGAAAACTCACTAAAAGGCCGCCTTTATAATTAATTGCAAATGAATGATATAGGTAAAACTTAATGATTAGCATTTTAATAGTTATCTCCCTTGAGAAATTATTATGAGTGACTTGAGTGCGAACACAGACACCCACATCAAGTTGCAAATTGCTTTATTCTCTAAGTCAATGCAATTTAACACATGAGTTCATGAAGAAAAAATCTCACCAGAACGTGCCATTTTTGCTGAATTACAGTAACATACATACAAACATCTTATCTTTATATCTTGTTGAAATTTAAAAAATAATCTCGCATGTTAAAATTGACACCGTCAAATTTATTGAATTTAGCATACTGAACAAGAACCAATAAATAAATAAATAGATAAGTAAATAAATAAATAATAATAAGATGAAAAGAAGGGTGAGTACCTCGACCTAGCTAGGGAATTGAAAAAAAAACTGGAACATGAAAGTGACAATTATACCAATTGTAATTGGTACTCTTGACACAGTCACCGAAGGATTAATAAAGGGATTAGAGGACTTGGAAATTGGACGAGTGGAGACCATCCAAACTACAGAAAATGCACGGCCGGATACAAACTCAGCAGATCGCAAGATAAGATCCATCACCTAATGTACATGGATGACATTAAGCTATTTGCAAAAAATGAAAAAGAACTGGAAACTCTCATACACGCCGTTAGAATATACAGTCAGGACATAGGAATGGAATTTGGTATAGAAAAATGTGCCATGCTCGTCATGAAAAGTGGCAAACGACATATGACTGACGGAATGGAACTACCAAATCACGACAAAATTAGAATGCTTGGAGAAGAGGAAACCTACAAATACTGGGGTAGCTTGGAGGCTGTCACCATCAAACAAGTGGAAATGAAAGACAAGATCCGGAAAGAATATCTCAGGAGAACTAAAAAACTATTCGAGACAAAACTCTCCAGCAGAAACCTCATCAAAAGAATAAATACCTGGGCTGTGCCCCTCAAGTGGACCAGAGATGAACTAAAACAAATGGATCAAAGAACAAGAAAACCAATGATCATGCATAAGGCATTACATCCCAGAAACGACGTTGACAGACTATATGTTTCAAGAAAAGAGGAGGAAGAGGACACGCCAGCATCGAAGACAGCGTTGACGCATCGATAAAACGGCTCGAATACTACATAGAAAAACACGAACAAGGACTAATTACAGCCACCAGAAACGATACGGACAACACGATAGACGAAAGAATGACAACAACTAGGAAACAAAAATGGGAGGAAAAACAACACTATGGCCGCTTTAAATGACTAATAAACAACATATCACACCAGAAAACTTGGACCTGGCTAAGGAAAGGAAACCTTAAGAGAGAAACGGAATCTCTTCTAGTGGCAGCACAGGACAACGCCATAAGGGCCAATCATATCAAAACGAGAATAGATAAGACGCAACAAAACAGTAAATGTAGGCTATGCGGTAACAAAGACGAAACGATCAATCACATAATAAGCAAAAGCAGGAAATTAGCACAGAAGGAGTATAAGGCGAGACACGACTGGGTGGGCAAGGTGATCCACTGGGAAATGTGCAAGAAATTTAAATTTGACCAAACTAACAAATGGTATATGTACAACTCAGCACCTGTCCTAGAAAATGACACGCATAAACTCTTATGGGACTTTAACATACAAACGGATCACCTAATCCCGGCCAGAAGACCAGACCTTATCATAATCAACAAAAAAAAAAGAGAATCGGCAAAATAATTGACTTTGCTGTCCCGGCGGACCACAGAAATAAATCTGAAGGAATGTGAAAAGAAGGATAAGTAACTCAACCTTGCTAGAGAATTGAAAAAGCTGTGGAACATGAAAGTAACGATTGTGCCACTTGTGATTGGTGCTTTAGGCACAATAACTAAAGGATTATTAAAAGGCCTAGAGGACTTGGAAGTTGGCGGACGGGTAGAGACTATCCAAATGACAGCATTACTGAGAACGGCCAGAATCATGAGACGAGTTCTGGAGACCTGAGGAGACTTGTGTCACTCAGACCCCAGTGAAAAACCATCAGCTAACACTGATGAGAAAAACTCTAAAGGAGTAAATAATAATAATAAAAGAATCCTGGAGACTTGAGGAGACTTTCTGTCAATCAAACTCCAGTGGAAACCCATCCGCTAATTCTGGTGTGAAAAACTCACAAAATAATAATAATAATAATCGGGACATAGGACAAAATAATAATAATAATAATAATCGGGACATAGGAATGGAATTTGGCATAGAAAAATGTGCCATGCTAGTAATGAAAAGTGGCAAACGACATATGACAGACTGAATGGAACTACCAAATCAAGACAAAATTAGAACGCTCTGAGAAAAGGAAACGTACAAATACTTGGGCATCTTGGAGGCTGACACCCATCAAACACGTGGAAATGAAAGAAAAGATTCAAAAAGAACATTTCATGAGAACTAGAAAGCTACTCGAGACAAAACTGTCTGGCAGAAACCTTATCAAAGGAATAAATACCTGGGCTGTAGCCCTCGTTAGATATTCGGGACCCTTTTTGAAGTGGACCAGAAAATAACTTAAACAAATGGACCAAATAACAAGAAAAATAATGACCATACATTCAAGCATTACATCCCAGAGACGACGTTGACAGACTTATAGGATTTACACACCTATATTTTTAAATGGCCGTGATACCACTTGTTCTCCAAACAAAGATTGCGGACTGTAATATCCTAACTAACAAAAGGGAAATAACATCTGATGCCACAGGGGTTACGGCCCCTACCACATCCGGGGGATTTGGTCAATAAAGGAATGTACCAGGCATAGCAGCAGATGTTCGTTCTCGCTCTGTCTTTAATCACCATCCATCCTATCGATTCATCTTGGTAATAGTCCATACCTAGCAAGTATCCATTACCTCAGATAGAGAGACTTTACACGGACGTCGGTAAACTAATCAGTCTCGAGAACCTATTGGTCAGGAAAGTCACGTGGTTTGTGCTCACAACTACGTCCGCAACTTATATTTTGTCCAGTGCATTTGGAGCCGACCGCATGACAAGGATTGCCTATATATACTCTCGTCTTCCAAGAACCCATATTCTTACATTTTAACTTCCAGAGACAGCACACTCTCTCGCTCTCTCTCCATTTTGACTTACAGAGATAGCACACACACTCTCATTCTCTTACATTTTGACTTCCAGAGACAGCACTCTCTCTCTCTCTCCACTTAGTAACACAACTCAATACGCGTAACATGGGTGCGTATACATTCTGTAACCTTTTTTCTTTCCTCTTCTGCCTTTTCGGTTAGACGTTTTCCAAACTCGAACACAGCATCAGAAATTTCGTCAAATCCTGAAAGAGACAAGCAACCAACATGGGAGAAGACACATGCCTCCTAGAATACATAGCAGTAGTTTTGTATATCGATACCTCGTATGAAATACTTATTCCACATACATTTTATAGTCTACAGGACACTTTTAATATTTAGTCTTTTTCCATAACATCCTTGTTAGTTACACATACACACACGCACACGCAGATGAATATTCAACAGACTATATTAGAATATTTGTAATGTGTCCTTTTTCATGTATTTGTTAATATATAAATTTAATTTTGTTTGTACTACTTTGTTTTGAATGTACTTTGTCCGCGTCGTTTCACATCGTATACTTCATTTGCTTTTCAACAATGAGCCAACAATAATTGTAGAGAACAAACTATCAACCAAACATACCACCACAAAATGTGGGACCAAAAATATTCACCACTCAATAAACAGTCGCCCCACAGACTATATGTATCAAGAAAGGCGGGAGGAAGAGGATTTGCCAGCATTGAAGACAGCGTTGACGCATCGATACACCGATTCAAGGACTACATAGAAAAACACGAAGGAGGACTGATTACAGCCATCAGAAACAACACTGACAACAACGATGGACAACAGAATGACAATAACTAAGAAACAAAAATCGGAAGGAAAATAACTCTATGGCCGCTTTAAATTACTGATAAACAACATCCCACACGAGAAAACCTGGACGTGACTAGAAAAGGAAATTTTAAGAGAGAAACAGAATCTCTCCTAATAGCAGCACAAAACAACGCCATAAGAACCAATCGTATCAAAGCGAGAATAGATAAGACGCAACAAAATAGCAAATGTAGGCTATGTGATGATAGAGACGAAACCATCAATCACATTATAAGCGAATGCAGCAAATTAGCACTGGAGTTTAAGACCAGATAAGGCAAGACACGACTGGGTGTGCAAGGTGATCCACTGGAAGTTATGCAAGAAATTTGAATTTGACCATACGAACAACCCAGCATCTGTCCTAGAAAATGACACATAAACTCCTATGGGACTTTGACATACAGACAAATCACCTAATCTCGGCCAGAAGACCAGACCTAATAATAATCAAAAGAAAAAAAGAAAAAAGAAAAGAGGACTTGCAAAATTGTCGACTTTGTTGTCCAGGCTGACCACAGAATAAAACTGAAAGAATGTGAAAAGAAGGATAAGTACTTCGACCTGGCCAGGGAATTGAAAAAACTATGGAACATGAAGGTGACAATTATACCAATTGCAATTGGTGTTTTCAGTAGAGTAACTAAAGGATTTATAAAGGGACTGGAGGACTTAGAAGTTGGAGAACGAGTGGAGACCATTCAAACAACAGCATTATTGAGAACGGCCAGAATACTGAGAAGAGTCCTGGAGGCTTGAGGAAACTTGCTGTCACTCAAATTCCAGTGAAAGACCATCAGCTTAAACTGATGTGAAAAATTCTAATGAGTTAATAATAATAATAATAATAATAATAATAATAATAATAATAATAATAATAATAATAATAATAATGAAGGTTTTCACGATTAAGAATTATTTTTTAATTCATGGTATGTATGAATATATTTTTTTTTTTACATTAAAAAACAAAACAAGCGAAAAACCATCTATTAGACGAATTGTGTTTACTTAAAAGACTGGAAACCTTATTTTGGGACTTTAAACATAGAAAAATTATAATTTATATTGATATTCAAGATTGACTTCTATTTTTTTATTGGATCACATTAAAAAGCAAAAGAGAAACTTCCAAACGTCCTACCTTCAGAAAATGATTTAAGCTAATAAAAATATTCGCCCTCTGCCGGGCGCAAGAATTTATTTTTTAATATTATAAATATATTGAATTACAAAGACCAAAGAAACTAAATAAGTACAACATTCATGTTAAGGGAATTTGCATTAAAAGGTAAGTTTTAATTAGATAAATAAATAAAATCAGTGGTTATAAATTAAAGAACGAAACAAAATAAAAACGGAAACAAAATAAAAACGAAAACAAAAACAAAACACAGAAAAAACGTCAGGCCCTGGAATCTATCGCACCACTTCAAACAAATAATTGGTTGTGTTAACTATTTACTTGTGTTCAAAATAAAAAGAAAATCCCAAAATGTCATGTTTGAGTATAAAAAAAAGTGGTTAACAGAGCAGTGTATGTGGACTAAGAATATGAAAATGAATAAAATTCCACAACGCCAATAATAAAATACGACGAGAAAGACTTGAATGAGAATATTTTTTGGGATAAAATCAAAATTAAAATAAATCTGAACTTACTATTTCCTTCGGTAAAAAATATCTGCCAGATATAGCCTTTTTTTAAATCCACTCCAGGGAAACTTTGAAATTCATTTTTGGGAGAAACTTACTTGCTACTCAACTATTGAAGAGCTTTTCCCTATATTATCGTCTGTTTTTATTCAAATTTTATTTTGTAAAAAAAAAAAACAACGACAAAAAACAAAGAAAAACAAATTTTCCGAGTAAAATTTTTAAAATACTAAAAAAAAAGTCATAAAAGACAATTTAAAAATTAATTTGATCCAATAAAATCATGTTCACATAAATCAAACAAAATAACCAAATAAATAAAAATTACATTTACATACATTAATCTTCAAAAATATTTAAAAGCAACAATCGGATGATATATTAAAAACAAAAAACACCGAAAATGTCATTTCTTTTTATGCCCTAATTATTTGTGTTCGTAAATCACCACCTATTCAAAAAGAAAATTTAATCTTTTGCATAGTTGTAGAGTCAGTATCAATTTTTTTTTATTGAGACTTAGATGAAAAATAAAATCATTGAAGATGTGTGGGGTTTAGAAAAGAAAAAAAATCCAAAAAGTGTAGCAGTTCCCAGAAGCCTCTGACAGGAAGCGAAATCCGAGCATGCCTGAAAGACAGACTTATTGACACCAAAGACAAATCCGTTCTCACTTCAGCCTTCTTCTTAATACAGAACGGACCCCTTTTCACTCGGCTGCAAGTTGGTAGTGCACGTGTTCACCCAGTCTCGGGCTTGAGGACAGGTTGTGTCTCCTGTAGCAGCAGCGTCAATTGAAAAACAACCACTGGATATGTGGTGAGCCTGTTGTTATTTGCAAGCAAGGTAAACGACGCAGACAAAAGAATATTCACTACAAAGCAATACAAACAAATTTACATTCATATATCAACAAGTACATTATAAAACAACATGACGAATGTTCAAATATACTTTGTCAAATATTTGCGTGTTTGTATGAGTGTGTTATTATCTAGGTGTATGCGAGAAGACTAAATATTAAAAGTGTCCTATAGACTATAGGTACATGTATTTCACTCTAAGTACTGATGATACACGGGTCATTTGTCTCTTTTTGGTTTTGACGAAGAGTCCGAGGCTGTATGTGTGAGTGAGGAATGAATACTTTCGGCCAACTGATAGGCTGAAAGTTTGAAGAAAGAACTTGCAGACTTTACACGCGCCCATGTTACGTTTCTTGATTTACGTGTCACTAGTTGGGAAAGCGAAGAATGAAAGAAATGAGAAAATGAGAGCTACCCAGCCGGGAGTCAGAATATGAGTTATCGGAAGTGCAGAGTATATATAGTTAACCTTATCACATGGTCAGTTCCAAACGCACCATTTATTTTGCGCGGGACAAAACCAAAGCTGTGGGCGTAGTTGAGAGCACCAATTATGTGATTTCCCTGACCAATAGGTTCCCAAAACTAATTAGTCTACCGACGTCCACCACCTTTTGTTTCGGGAACAAGTGAATCAGGATCCTATTTTCAAGAATATTCCTATCTACGTGTTCTTAGTTGATTTATCTAAAACTAAAGAAATGTGTATTCTACTGTAGAATAAACAAAAGAACTGTAGAAGGCAACAACACACAACAGCAATAATAATGATAATAATAGCAGCAACACTTACCAGAGATCCAGCTTATGCACAAGACAGACAGCTTGAGCTGGACTGAGGGCCTGTATTTATGTACAAGCATATCCAATGAGATGATTCAGCCAATCACAATCCAAAGAATGGACTGGCCCATGTGTGCACGATGGAATCTCCCAATGTATCATAAATAGTTCTCCTCTTTCAGGAGGAGGTATTTTTTTCTGTCTCTACCAAGCTATTGACTAGAGGTATACTCAATAATCCAACCTACAGACATAACCATCGGCCTTAAACTCACCACCACCGAAAATTGTAAATATATTTCAACGCCTTGTCTGAAAACGTGACATATTTCTACTGGTCTGGGAAAACTTTACATCACAAAATAGTAATTAAAAACCCTGAATAAAGTTGGAATTTAAAAGGTATCTTCATCTCTTTCCTTCTTTCCTAAAATTCACTTGCAGCCTTCCACAAAGAAGCCAAAGGTTAAATGAGGTAAGAAGAACAAAGGAGTCAGATACGTTAAATCCCAAACCAACTACCACCATGAAGCCTACAAACCTTCCCAGCTCCATAGACGGGAAGTAGTTTCAGTTACCGACAGATAAAATGGCTATTATAAAAATGGGCAGTTTTTTTCCAAGACATATAGGGGAAAATATTATGAAATAACACAATGTTAAGGAAAAATTATGGAATGTTCTTATAGTTTGCATTCCTAAAACAGATACTAGTAGAATCCTAGATATGTAAATCGTTCTACAGTCAAAAGAATACTCGCAGATCTCATACTTATCTGATACAGGATCTATCGTGTTAGGTTCATGATTTAGTCTCTGTGCTGGATTTGAGGTATGCTGGTCAAAGCCACCTGGCATGTGTGCCCGGGAAGCCTAGATTAGTGTCAAGGGGCCGTTCCTCCAGGTTTATTGCTTGACGCCCGAGGCACCCATTTTTAGCGGAATACCAACAGGGCTAAGGTATTTTTGTACCTGCTGCGCTTTTGAGTTTTGGCTCATGCCCGGCTCTCACAATAAAAGAGCCTTTTGCCTTACTCTGGCTTGCTAGGGAGCTAGACAAATATATACTTGCAGACCTCTACAAGCAGTTGGTCATACCTAACTGAAATATAATCTAACTCCAACGAGAGAACTGTCAACTGAATTTATCGAAAGGATCGTATAACCTATTCACGAAGGGAGGCCACTGTGGAGAGTGGCAAGAGATTTTGATTGTTTCCGGTCAGGTGTGTTTAAATTTTGGTGCAAATATAAAAGAAATAGAAGGGGTTAAAAAGGAAAAAAATGTATACTAGTCGACCACGAAAGATATTTAGGCTTCAGGATTGAAAATACAAACCGATATAACCTGACAATAGAGAATGTACAATAAAACAAGTTGAAAAAGGAATCAATGTTTGTGAGTACTGTTCGAAATTGGCTGCATGAAATGTACAAACAAAAGAACATGAGGTTAAAGTAAACTAAAGAGAAAGGATTATATTGTGAAGACAATTGAATTAAAGCGATATTCAGTGCTGAATCCAGAGTTAAGGCGATGATGCTGAAACTTCTGTCTGATGCCTTGTTTTCTTCTGGTAGTCATCTTTGATGACTACCAGAAGAAAACAAGTAAATCTCTCACGCCATTCATAATATGGGGTTGCATGTCATTTAGAGAACCACGTGTAATGTCAATCGTTACCAAAACAATCAGCGTATATGTCTTTATTGAACTACTGGATAATTTTTTTATTTATTAATATATATTCATAGTAGCATTTTTATATTTGCTGTATTTCAATTGAAATTTATTTAAAATTAGGTTGTAGTGGGTTCATGTAATTGTTTAGTGGATAAATTACTCTCCAATTTTTTGTGAGTAGTGAGTGAGTTCCCATCCGTATTTTACGGGTATTGCTTTCAGGTTTAATTCCCATCACAAATGCAACACAAATTTTACAAGCACGTAAACAAATGGAATATGACAACAACGAACATTAAGAAATAAACAATTTAATAATCATAACAAATAAGAAAAAATAATTAGAATTACAATGTTCATGTTATGTACGAGCGGCCATTGTAGAAAATACAGCTATGGCCAGTTGAAGGAAAATAGGATTTTTCGCCCGTGTGTGTATGTTTACATGTTTATCAAGTCTATCAAATAAATGGGTCCATAGCTGACGGAAATAAAGAAGATAAAAAAATGACTGTACTTACATACATGGGTATGTGTGTGTGTATATAAGTGATGGACCGTAAGTATGGGTCTTTGTTTTTATAAGTCCGCACGTGCGTTTTTTACGATTTTGGGCGACAACGTGTCGCATTGGTAAAAGAAGGTTGCATACCTTTTCCCTTGGAGTCTTATGGCGTGGTTCTCTGCTGTCCGTTCATGACCTCTCGTAATGTAAAGTCTTTTTGGTAGTAGAAGGAATGAATGACCTGGTTGATTAAATTCTTCGTTATTTATACTTTTTGGGGTCACTTAAGTGGATCAAAAAATAGTTTTATTGCGGGTCCTAAAATTCAAGCGTGCAGACATTTCTTGACCAATCAGATTCGTATATTTACTTATTTGTTTTAGAGCCTAAAAATTTTCTGTTAATTAGTTTCTAAACCGGATTTTCTAGAATGTTCTTATTTTGAGTTTTTAGGTGATTGGTTGAAAAATATAAAATTGTAACTTTAATGTTAATGTGATTTTGATCCGAAATTTCTAGAATGTTCTTATTCTGTATTTTTAGCTGATTGGTTGCAAAATATAAAAATGTAACTTTAATGTCAGTGCGATTTTGATCCGAAATTTCTGGAATGTTCTTATGTATGTTTTTGGAGTTGGTTATTGTAAGTCTAAAAAAATGTGTATTCTGTAAGGTCACTTCCTTGTAACGTAATTGTGCTTAAATAATTTTCTAATTAAAAATTTTTGTTTTATTTTTTACTTCTTATAATTTTAAAACTGTATATCTTATAGTTTTAAAAATAACTGGCGCAGATACAACACTTTGACCCTATGAAGAAGTGTCAGGAAGCAACACTTTGATTCCAGACAAAGTGCACAAATCCTTCATTATTTAATATATTTCAAGCCATATAAAGCAAAGTAAATCCTCTTATGATTGCTTAGAAAAAGAATGTTGAGATAAATTTCCTGACGACTATTATTTGACACCCAATATCCAAAGAGAGAGAAAACGGTAATCCTCCGTTTGAATGCATAGCCACAAGTTATATGAAAGCTGATGATCAACAATGAAGTTGGGACAGTCTTTGTTCGAGATCTACTACTACCCAGACATATTTGTTATTTGCATCTAATATAGCCTCTAAAAAATGGAAAACGTAACAAAACAGAGTACATTTGCAAACATATATTTGAGCGAGTGGACAAAAACAAAGGGAAAAAACAGTAAAGAAGATAAAAATAAACAATAACTCTTCCCTTTAAGCAAAAAAAAAAAAAAAAAATGCAATCATATTCAAGAACAATAGATGCCAAGTAAAATCCTGTGCATACGATTTTTTTGCCTTTTAAACACATAACTTGACTTTAAAAATAAATAAAATAAACCGCTGAACTGAAAAAACGTCTTTAAAAAAAGTTAGAACAAACACACTAAAGGAAAAGATATCTCTCTCTCAGTTTTTCACTATGTTCAAGCACGGATTCTTATTTAAAAAGAAACATTAACCCTCGCTGCTTAAATTAAATTATTTGCTCATTAACAAGTAGGTACTGAATTTGTTAAAATTGACATCGAGATATATATACGTGATTACTAATACATTTTAATCATATTCACTAAGATATACCTTATGTCCTAGATATGACAGGAAATTGCATCTGATGGTGAGGCTCCAGTTCTAGAGAGTGTGGAGTATTGCTTAATTGCCATTACCGGAAGCATTTTTTTTCTATTTTAAACATCTTCCACATACCGATTGTTTACGGAACAAAAAGAATAATGCTCACTGTTGGGGCAGATTTGTGTGTATATATATATTAAATAGCACTGGTATGTATCCTATGAGAAATGGGCTCAATTCAAAAAATATGCTAGGTTTTAAGTCTTAAATTAAAACAACCAACACACGAAAATTTAACACATTTATCCGAATGTTAGTCGCCATAAAGTACAACTCTACCCAAATCGAGTAAACTTTATCTATGCTCTGCCCAAGAAATTATCTAGCTGTAACTGTCAGGACTGGCAAAGGGGGAGAGAAAAGTATAAAAATAAAGAAGATAAAAAAGGGGAAGGGAAGCTTACTTTTGCTACCTGAAAGAAAAGTGTGTCTATATTTCTTAAAAACAAAAACAACCAGTTCCCATGAAGTCATTTATTTCAAGAGAAATTAACTTTACAAAATCCGGCTTTGCATATTTTTCCCTATGTTTTTCGAAAACAATAAATAAAGTAAAAAAGATTTCATACATTCAAGAAACGACAATATTATAACCCCCTCAAAAATAAAGAAGAAAGGTGTGAAGAAATACAACGACTAACTTGCTCGAAGTCATGCCGTCAACCACCGACTGTCAGTTTAACTTCTGTTCATGATAAAATACCTTTCTTTAGTATTTTGTCAAAGTTCATTTAGAAGCCAATTTTTAGGGTTCATTCTTTTTCACGGCGTCTCCTTGTGTAGAACCAGCTTGGACAACAATGTTCTTCAAGTTTCTTGTGTGGACTTGTTGAAAACGAAGTTTACTATTTCTTTAAGTGAACTTCAAGTAGACCACCGCTTCCTCTTCTTAGATGAATATCTTTCTGTTTCAACTCGATTTTTCTTCTGTCAGGCCTTCAGAGGCTTTTACAACATTTTCTGACCCGGCTAACAGCTTCTTTTCTCGGCAAACTTTGTAGGCTTATTGTTTCAACAAGTAACAATAAAAACCCTGTAAGGAAAAGAGGCTTAGCCTATGCGACAAATGGACTTATTTTAATCAAGCTGCCTTGCTGAGGAAAAAATTGCATAAAGTTGAAGTTGAATAAACAAGACCTTGCAAAGCCAAAGGAGCGAGCCTAGCAGAGCCATCTGCTCGTGCGGAAAAAGAAAATAACAGTAAGAGCGAGGGCTAACGGCACAACTTCAAAACAGCCAATCAGATTCGAGCAGAAATTAACTGCCGAATTTACAATTTCAACAATCCTGTATATAAAAATATTTGCAAATTAGTTTATCTTGTCTTTCTTCCAAATATTCAGTCTTAAAATATCACCGATATAAATAGTAATGCTATATTTGATCAATGGAGAGTCGGGATTTGATTAAAATATCTCTCCTACCATTAAACTTCCCAATAAATTCATAAAAAATAATTCTCGCAAAAGTAATTCTTCTCTTAAGACTCTGACTTTCTTTTATGTCGTACTCCACAACATTCATATAAAAATACATGGATGGAATTTTTAGAATTTTAGCAACTGAAAAAATCTTGCCTTGTTTTTTCTTGTCACTGCATTCTACCATCTTTAAGTGCATCAATACGATATCTGGTTATAAAAAATTGATGCTGCATGTTTACTTTTGAAGCTGAGTTTTATAGAATTAAAAAAAGCAAACACGACAAAAAACAACAATTGCTGGTTACAATTCTAGTATTACAGTAGTATTTCAGTGAAGAGAAAAAGCTAGACGGCAATTACACAAGAATGCTGCGAACAATCTTGAACAAGTCCTGGCGGCAACACTCCACAAGACACCAACTGTACGGCCTCCTGCCTCCTATCACGAAAACTATTCAATTTTAGACGAACCAGACATGCAGGACACTGCTGGAGAAACAGGGACGAACTCATAAGTGATGTACTCTTATGGACCCCCACACATGGCCGTGCAAAAGCAGGACGATCAGCACGAACATACATTCAGCAACTATGTGAGGATACGGGATGTTGTCCAGAAGACCTGCCTGAGGCGATGAACGATAGGGAGGAGTGGCGAGAGAGGGTCAGGGATATCCGTGCTACCAGCACGACATGATGATGATGATGATGATGATGATGATTTCAGTGAAAGCAAGAGAGCTTGGTAGAAAGTGGTGGAGAGCAGTTTCCTGGAACAGGTGCTGAAGTTCACTCTTGGCAAGCTGGTTTGCTAATAATTAATTTTGTTACCCAGTTCACATGCCGACTTGACAATAAAAGTACAAAATGTAACAGAAATACCTCTGACATTTTAAACTTTCCCCTACGTAGTACTAGTGAATTTAGGCAAATGGTAATGGTTGCTACATCAAGCAAATATTTTACCATTTTTTTTAGATATGATTATTGCTTGGATCGATTCACATCATGTATTTATTGTTGAAACTGGTGAATCTGTAGTTGCTATGCAAAGATCTTATTTTGTGCTTATTTCATGATATTTCGTCAGAACGATGCCTTCATGTATAGAAAATTTATTCTGCTATAGGTTGGAAATTTCAAAACCACAGATCCATAGATTTAAAATAACAAAAAAACAACTGAAGGAATTAAAGGATGCTATTCGGCAAAAAGTTGTTGAAGTACCGCCAGACATAACTCCTTTACAAACATGGCAAATCCAAGTCTGCTCATATCTAAATAAAAAAGTAAGATATTAGCAAGATGTAGCTACCATTGCCACTTGCTGAAGTTCACTTGGACCATACAGGTGACAGTTTTAAATCTGGGAGGTATTTGTGCTGCATCCTGTGGGCTGAAAAGTTCTTATTCCAGACAAGAAAAAAAATGTCCATTTTCCCTTTTTAGGGGTTAAAGAAACTCAAGAATTTGTGAGATAGTGTGCTGAATTGCAAGCTGAATATAACATGATTTTAGGTCATTTTCTTCTTGGTTTAGCCGAGAACTTTTTAGTATCCCGATATTATTACAATAACTAGTACTTACCTAAACGTTTATCATCTTAAGAAATAGAATCTGTGACCAGAATTCATATTCTGGACGAGCCTGTTTACATTTTACTTCATGTTAATGCCCTTGGGAAGGACATAAATCCTTTTCTTCTCCCCCTGCCTCCTATGTCTCCTAGGGCAGACCGGGTTCTTTAGCTTTGGTTGGTAAACAGTATGGTAGAAAGAAAACTGAATTCTAACCAGCTGTTCTTGGCTTTAAAAACTGACCTGGTGTCCCTTTCCGCTCGTAACAGAGGAATTGGATAAATGCATCTATTTTATGGCCCTAGGTCATTCTCTTCTTGGTTAGACTGAAAACCTTTCATTACAGTAACAGGTATTTGTCTTTTTAAAATAAACTCTTTCATAAATCTTATTAGTTTACAAATACCTGTTTTAAAATGGCAAGACGCTTTTTTTCTTTTTAGAAAACGACGTATTACAAATTAACACCATCAGTACTAACTCTTTTTTAACACTTAACAGGTAAAAGGCCAAAAACATGAATTAATTAATGTCCTTTGAAGTGGAAAGTGTTAAAGCGTCATAATGTAAGATTATGTCACGAGATGTAGGATACGATTTCACGTCTTATCGGAATCTACTTATTTGTTGTCGCTGGCTTTTACTTAAATCAGGCATAGGCGACTTTTTTCAAGAAAAGAGCCGCATGAGACATAGCTTATCATCAGGTAAAAATGAAATAAAATCGATCCAAGCCATAATCATAACTGAAAAAAAAAAATGGCAAAATATTAGCTTTATAGAACTACCATTATCATTTGCCTAAATTCAAACTGTTTTTGACATTTAATCTGTACTTACACTAAACTGAATTGTTTAATATAGAACTTCTGTGCTTATACTAAACTGAATTAGCTGAATTAGAACTATTTGAATAAATTGAATAGCTTGAAATAGAAATGTTTTTGACAATTAAACTGTGTACTCATGCTAAACTGAATTGTTTGAAATAGAACGATTTACATAAAAATACATTTGGCGTTAAATAACCTACAAAGGTTCATATACCATAAAACCCAAACAACCAGCCAACCTTGCCGAAATTCACAAGTACCACGTAGGTGAAAGTTAAAATGTGAGAGGTATTTCTGCTGCATCTTGTACTTTTACCGCCAAGTCAGCATATGAACTAAAAAAAATACCAGGCAATTTTTATGTTAAATGAACCACAACCATTTTTCTTCACAATATCACTCACATAAGCATCTGCTTTAGAAATAGGTAATAGTTGATATTTTTTCTTTTCAGTAAAACGCTACACACACACATATATGTAAAATGGAGTCTGAGGCAGACTATTCAGAAAAAAACAGTTGGCTGCATGTAACCCATAGGCTACGATTTGCCCATGACTCATTGTAATCCTCAAAGACTGTCCATAGAGTTGTGATAGAAAATAAAAGGAAAAGGTGTTTGATTTGCCTGTTGCGGAGGCCAGATAAATAAACCGGTCCCCGCAAACTTTTGAAATATAAGTGATTGATAACGAACTAGGCAAGAATGACAAAACAAGGGCGTTGCTTCGAAAGGCCAAACTTTATTATGGCGAATCGTAAATCGGAAAAGCGTACGACGAACAATCGCCGCGGACGGATGGTAATCGTTGGAGCGGGGTCTAGTCGATGGAGCCGGTCTGGATAGCTGGTACAAGATTAGTATTCGTTGGATAGGTGGTTGCTGGTCTAGGACTGGTAGTTGCTGGTGCAGAACTGGTAGTCGTTGCTATCTGCTAATGCAGGAAAGTGGTTGCTGGTTCAGGACTTGTAGTTGTTGGTGTCTGCTGGTGCAGGAAGGTACTATTTACCAACCCCTCCGCTCGGGCAGGATATGACACAAGGTCAATTTTTTTTAAGCGGAGTTTAACAGGTTTGAATTCAGAGTTTTCCTTCTCCTAGACTAGTTGCCTCAACAAGGCTGAAGAACCTAGTCCGTCCTACTATTTACCCATAGCTGGAGGGAGAATAAGGGGGTTCATACCTTTCCCAAGGGTATTTGCCCGAAAGTGAACATAATAGCGCGACTGGAGTACGAACTCGCGTACTACGATTCCGCAGCTCATCGCTTTAACCATTACACCACGAGGACACCCCCCAGGTGCAGGAAGGTGATTGCTGATGCAGGAAGGCAGTCGCTGGTTCAGGACTGGTAGTCGCTGGTACAGAACTGGTGATTGCTGGTATCTGCTGGTGTAGGAAGGTGATCGCTGGTGCAGGAAGGCGGTCGCTGGTACAGAACTAGTAGCTGCTGGTGCAGGAAGGTGGTCGCCGGTGTAAGACTGGTAGCTGTTTCTGCAGGGAAGTAGTCGCCGGTGCAGGAGTGATAGTTGCTGCTGCAGGGAAGTTGTCGCCGGTGCAAGAACGTAGCTGCTGGTGCGGTCTCAAAGGGTATTAAGTTAGACTTTCTGAATTAGCCCCGAAAAGGGCTGTGAGATTGAGAGGCTGGTAGTTGTGTCTGCTGCATAGTGCCGTCTCAGGAGGTGTTTGGATAGACTTTCTGAGTAGCCCTGAAAAGGGCTTTTAAGCTGAGAGGCTGGCAATCTTCCTGCGTCATCTGCGGCTTGAATCTGGACGTCGGATTTAGGGGAAACCTTGAGAAGTCTTCGTGGGCAGCTGCCGCTGATTAGGCCTTAGAACGATCAGGGGAGAATCTGGTTTCTCCCGCATCCTTGGCTGACGTCCATCCCAACTAATCTGACCCGGTTTGATACCGTTACTTTTATAGCTACTCTGTGCTACTACGCTATGTGGTATACTTTGGATGACCTTGCTTATTATTACTATATCATAGTGAGAAACTTCATTCTAATTCGACCATGTGTTTTTTAATACTACCTATTTTGTCCATTAGTTGAGGACTGTCCTTGGAAAGACAGGCTGAATTTAATATTTTAAAAAGAACGTTCTGTTCGGAGCGATTTAGTCCCTTAACGACTCGTTCCGAAATATATTGGCTGACGACATCAGTGACATCACTTCTTGGAATGGGGTTTGTTTGTTTTGTTTGGGTTATAAGTAGTCAGTTGACTACGATATGCCTTTTTCATCAAATATACTTGTTAACCCACTTTGGCACGAATTTTGTACCGGGACATTGGCCCAGCGGTTAGAGTGTTCGCCAATGGCCCGGGAGACCTGGGTTCAATCCCAGGTCGAGTCATACCAAAGACTTTAAAAATGGTACTTGATACCACCTTGCTTAACACTCAGCATTATAAGGTACGGTTCAAGGGTAAAGTGGAGCAATCCTGGGAATGGAGTAGCGCCCTCCCCTACACTTTGGTGTAGTAGCTATTGAAAAGGGAGCCTTCGGGTCACCCTCGACTATAGTCGCTAACTTTACTTACTTACTATATTCATGTATGTTACTGCAAAGGAAGAGATAACGAGTAAGCAGAGAAGGCTATCCTGAATTTGTTAGGTGGCTGAATGTTCTTTAAGCTGGTCACAGAGAATCATAATGGATATGTAACACACGTCAACGTTGATGTAACCGTGTAAGGGTCTCTTACGCCGCACGTGTTTATATGTGATCAGAACCATAATACAGGTTGCAAAAATCAGTGCCGGGAGTTTGTCATTTATCATTTTTTTTATGCCACTCTAAGAATTTCCCGTTTTTATTATCTTCTCACATCAACCTTGAAGAAAAAAAAGTGTCCGTGGACAAAACATATACAATCTTAATAAAATATTTATGCACAGATCAAATTTTGTTGGATAATTCATTCAATAGTTCCCAAAAATGCCCTCTAATTTTTTCCCTTTGCCTCTTCTGAAATCGTCGAATTTAATCTTAAAATTTTCTACACTATTGCTATTTTTGATATGATTCGACAATTTGTTTCAAAATATATTTCTCCATTTGCAAAAAATCCAATTAGTTAGTCTACTTAGTTTTTGAAATTTATCTTGACAGTAAATTTCCAGTTCGAAGAGAAATAAAGAAAAAATGTCGACTAATTAGAAATTCCATTATTTTGACAGTTTCAATTAGATCACTCTTCCTTCTTGTAAAATAGTTAATCCTAATTTCGTTTATCTCTCCTTGTAACTAATCTTTTAATAGGATATGACCACTTAGGAAGGATCTTTTTGTCATAGTCAGTAAGACACTGATGGAGTCACTACATTGCAGATTTATGTGGTCAGGATGGTTGTGTAGAATTCTATCTGTTAATAAGCTAATTTAAAAATGATTATCTTGTCTGAGGGGTTGCATTAATGATTCGTTTGAGGGTCCGCTATGTGTTTGTAGGCTATCAGCTGATGATGCTACAAGATAGGAACATTATATACTGTGACTAAGCTCAGGGCTTCGTCACGAGTTACTGTCAGCCTGGTTTACTGAAATTAAGAAATGTTGATGTATTTATGTGTTTTGTTATACCGGCTCATTGGCCTAGAGGTTAGAGTGTTCCAGTAGACCGGGGTTCAATCCCAAGTTGAGTTATACCAAAGACTCAAAAGATGGTACTTGATGCCGCCTTGCTTAACACTCAGCATTATAAGGTACGTATCAAAGGTAAAGTGGAGGAATCCAGGGAAAGGAGTAGAGCCCTCCTCTACACTTCGGTGTTGAAAAGAGAGTCGACAATGTGTTTAGTGAGAACTGCTTGTGGAGCGTTCCGATGGGTCAAATGGCACCATGCATCCTGCCCAATACCACATCAGTCAAGAAAGCAGTCAGCTGGTATCTTGTATGGTTGTGTACCATTCTATGTTTTGACTTAGAAAGGTTCTTGAATCATAAGTTTTCATTTAGTGTCCAACAGATGGGATTTGAAAAATGAAATAATGCTACAAATGTCTATTCTCTGTTTTATGTGTTTAAAAAAGAAACTTGTCTTATTCATTAAACATTCTATATAAACTTTTAAACTATGAATCAATAATTTTTACAGTTTCATTTTTTTTTAAAGTTTAAAACATGTTTACTAGTTGCTTTGATTGGGTTTCTTTGTTTAATGGCATATAAACTCTTTTTAGGTTATTTAATTCTCCTAGAAGAACAGTAGTAGTACAATTTAACCCATAGCTGGGAGGATAAGGGGGTTCATACCTTTCCCAAGGGTATTTGCCCGAAAGTGAACGTAATAGCGCAACTGGAGTACGAACTCGCGTACTACGATTCCGCAGTCCAACGCTCTAACCATTACACCACGAGGACACCCCCTAGTAGCTTTGAGGGAGAATCGTTAAGTCTGTATATACAGAAAAAGTGACTTTGTTTCATATAGGTAGCTTAGCATACATATATTTGCTGAATTTTGATCTCAGTTCACTGAATATTGTTTAATCTACGGGATAGTTGAAAAGTACCTCCCTATTAATTGGGAGTTCCTTTTTCAATCACCCTGCATTTGATCAATATTCTCCACTGCATTAAGTGCGTCGACAAGAAAAATATTTGTTGACAAATAAATGCTATACTTTTTTAATTACTAGGCTACAAAATAATTGCTGCATCAATAGCAGTCCATACTTTGCGTATGTCAGCATACGTAAAGTATGGACTGCTATTGATGGGTTAACCACGATATGGAAATCACATCTCTGATAAAATAAAAATAAAATTCTTCGAACCTGTGGCCAAGTCAAAACTATCATATGGTCGAAACGCTCGGAGAAAAAGTTAGATGGCAGCTACTTAAAGATGCCACGTAGCTGTTTTGAACAAATCCTGGAAGCAACATCCAACAAAACAGAAGCTGTATGGCCAATGACCTCAATTTCACAAACTATCTAAATAAGAGGAACAAGACATGTTGGTGTTGTAGTGACGGTAAATTTATCGATCTCGCAAACTTTATGACACAGATCAAGCAAGGATGACAAAGATGAGACGGGTAAGTTTAAATGCCAAGTTTTTATTTGTGAATGATATATGAACGATTTGTATAAAGTTTATGCTCTGACGAAAGTGTAGACTCGGCTGTCTATTAGTTCTGGGCGACATCGAGTCTAGAGGATCTGGACTAAGTCTTGTTGCTCTTGGACAGATCGAAGGTGTAGCTGTGTTGCTAGGTACCTGTAGACGATCGGAGTGTCGAACGTGTCGGTTGCAGAAGCAGGATGATCGACGTCACGATTGTTGATTCGGCAGTTAACCGGGGGTTTGGTCGATGTTGGCTTCGATAATTCGAGTTTTGAAGTCTGTTCGTAGACTGATTCTTTTCTTCGAGTGTCCGTTGCATCAGGCTGAGTGCTGGGTCATCGTCCTTGTGGTATTGATGAGATGATACCTGTCATAGTCCTTAAAAGATCTGGAGAATTAAAGCAAGACATAATCCTAAAAAGAATGGGAAAGACTTCAATTTATACTGAAGAGGACTGTAAATGTTGAAAAGACCGGGCCTTATGGTTTGCTGCTGGTGGCTGGGAAGAGGCGTCTGGTCGGTATCAAAGGTCTTGAATTACTCTTTCGCCTAGGGTCAAAGGCCCGCCGCTGAATTCTTTTTATTCCTCAATGATAGAGAAGCTTGCAAATAGTACTCGCTATGCTCAGCGGTTAGAAAATACTTTTGAGACGGCTTGCAGGATTAATTGTCAAATGTTAGTTTTTAATAGCTTCTGAGTCGGAAACGAAAAATTCCACTCGCTGACGGACGTGGTAATAGTGTATTGTGTTGATACCAGGATTTGCTTCTCGTTGTAGTACAAAATTCCGCTCACTGACTGTACAGATGATGTTGTATTTTTCAAACAAAGATTCCCTGTGTGAGTATGTAATATAATTAAGGCTGGTAATTAATCATATAAATATTTTGTTTGTAGTAATAAATTGTACGTTGGCCCAAATTTTTAAGTTGAAGTGTAGGTTGCATTGAAAAGGTCGTACGCGTGCACATACTATGACCGGATGTCAAGTCGCGTCAAAAAAGGGTTTGTTTTGGAATCGAGTTTGTTGGCCGGTTATTAAAAAGATAACCATTCTGTCAGTTGGGCTCGGCGATATCGTGTCTATGGAAAGTTTTTAGTAATTAGGTAAGCAGTAATTAAGAGAAATATTAGAAGAAAATATACAAAGAAGATTTCGAAACAATTCCGTTAGTTCAGTTAGTAAAGTGAGTTCAGGCAGTTCAGAGATTCGGATCCAGAGATGACAGCCCTCTGGGGGCGATTGGCTTGTTTCGGGGAGAAGAAAGCAAAGTCAGTGTTTTGATCGTTCGTCTACCACGAATGAGACTTTTAGCTTTTTTATCTAACAACTAATATATTTTACTTTATCTTTCTCACTCGTTTCGGTGGCGACTGCTATGAAATGTTGCTGATAGAAAATAAATTTTCGTATCTAAAGTAACAAAGGGATTGCTTTATAGTTTGAAGAAATATAATATCTGTTCATAGTTATAATCCCGTAACGTTACAAGAAGCCAGTGGGTAACGATATTGGACACTGCTTGGATACGAATTCATAACAACATTCTCTTATGGACACCAGTGTTGACTGAGCAGCAATGACTTACTTTTATCAACTCTATGCAGACACTGGATACCATTTGGAAGACCTATTCAGATGGATGGTTAAAGAAACTCAATGGAATCTATGCTGTCAGCAGCCCTTATTGATTTATTCTCCCTAAAAAGCTTATGAAATTTTCAATTTTGTTACTAGGTGCTACTGAAAAGTTTTTCGGTCCAACTACAAGTGGTGTTATTTAGTAAGCTTTACTTTGTCTGACATTAATCAAAGAAATCTCTCTAAAATTACTGTCATGATAATTTTAAAAATAAAAAAAAAAAAACATAAAATAGAAACATTTGAAATAGTCAAAATTATACTCTGTGGGTCATCTTGACTTTTTTGTTATTTAATGATCTGTGATGAAACAGCATCATTATTCCTTGAATTATTCTGAGAAGTATCCTCATTCATCTTCTTTTGATGAATTTTCATTCACAGGTATTTCTCTGGTGCATGTAACATTCAGCTTTGGTTTTTTTTTGGGGGGGGTTGAGAAGGTTAAAGAAAACTTGAGAATTAATGTTCTAAATATATTGAACTACAGTATAGTAATTTACAAAGCTCTTTGCTTCAATGTGGCACAAGGCCGAATGAATGGGGCGCCCAATGAGACTCAAACTCACTCGTGTAGGTTTGCTAACCGTTACACCACCAGAGGTGCCCATATTGAACTACAGTATAGTATCTGGAATAGCAGGGATGTGTCTTAATTCTAAGCTCTCATTTAAATTCTTCTTGCTCAAGAACTTTTCAGTTTTCCATTGATACACTAACTGCAGAAACATTTTCCGATGAAATTTCTCTTCAGTAAATTAGTGGGAATCGTGGGATAAAATATGTCAGCTGTGCAATTGTAATAAGACAAGGAGACAAATACTCAATGAAATTCTTAAATTAATTTAATCTTTGTTGTTTTTTTGTTTTTTTGATAATGTTTCTGTTGGTTCATTCTTAAACATTTTCAGTAGAAACTTTATCAGTCGCCAACTTTCTCATTGGTTAATTTAATTACATAACATTGTGGGAAGTTGCAGTTGATTTGTATGATTCTTTTTTTTTTCTTTTTTTAGTTTTGAAAATTTCTTTTCATTGATTCTCAGGTGACTATTAATTTCTATTTAGCTTACTAATGGGATTTTCTAAAATCTATATAACATTTCCATCATAAAAATCTGCCTACCTTCAGTCTAAGGATTGAGCAGGCATCTAAGAAAAGCAAAGTAAAAATTAACCACTTCCTGTTCACATTTTCACTAAACAGGTTAGCAGGCTACCAATGGAAAAATTCATTGATTGTCCCACTCAACCATTTTAAGCTTTCACAGAAATACTACAGTTAATTACATTAATAAACAGATTATCTAGAAATAAGTCTAGGATAAATTAATTCCTTGAATTTAATTCTAAGTTTTGTAAGATAAAAAATACCTAAGAACACATTTAGTTAAATTATATTCCACAAATATTGATAAGCATTTAACGTTGGTAGCAATTACTAAGAATTAAGATATTTTCTTTGTTTAATTTTTTCTTGCACATATGAAATGCTTCATGATGTATACATTCCACTTTATCCAAATTACCTAATTTGATGAGTTGAATATTCTTAGCAATTAATATTAAAAGCATAGTTTCTATTAAACTTGAACTCACCTCCTATATTGTAGGTGCTCATCTTTCCTCAATCAATCCAGTCATGGTTTGGTTGGTTTCTTTGTTTAATGGCATATCAACCTTTGTAGGTTATTTAATGCCAAAGCTATTCTCCTAGAAGAATAGTAGTGGTACTATTTAACCCATAGCTGGGAGGATAAGGGAGATCATACCTTTCCCAAGGGTATTTGCCCGAAAGTGAATGTAATAGCGCGACTGGAGTACGAACTCGCTTACTACGATTCCGCAGTCCATCGCTTTAACCATTACACCACGAGGAGCGCCCCACCCCAATCCAGTCATGGTATTCAAAGTTTTATTCAAAGTAAAAAGAATAATGGTGAACATTTTCTATAGTTAAAATATTTGAAAATATGACACTAATCATTTAACAAAGGAATATATGTTCTTTTATTTTTTTCTCTTTGTGTGATTTTAGATTTCTCTCTATTTATCAATACAAATTACTTTTATTATGAGACAATAAAATTATATCTGATTATTCCACAGCCAAGGTTGACAACCTGATTTGATGAATATGAAATATATAATCTATTTTATCTGAGCACTCAACATAAGGAAGTGTGTGACACGCATAATGCAGAAACTAAAAGTTTGGACATCATTAAAGAAGTTAGTTTATATTATTATTAAGGTCTTTTTCTATCTACAATTATAATAACTATTTTTTTAATTCTCAAAAATTCAACTATTCTTAAAAAAGACTAAAATATTTTCATCAAACTACTGCAATTATATACTGGTGCAATTAAAAAAGTAGGGGAATGCCAACTGACAGTCATGAAATATCAATGCTTGTTAACAAGACCAAGATTTTCTATTGTTTAAATTCCAAAAATCATGTTCATATTTTATTTTCAAATTAGAAAAAAAGATTATTTCTGAGTAATGTAACACTGAAAATTTTGAAGCAACTGATAAATTTTTCAATTTTAGAAAGGCAATCATTAAAATCATTTTAGATTTAAGCTGATTTTCAACAGCTGCACTCCCTCCAGTAAAGCAGGTTTTCAGTTAGAATCTTAATATTTTCCCCCAATGCGACCTTTTACCAATTATATTGGCTTCATAAACAGAAGGTAATGATTTCCAGGGTTTTGGGTACATAGTATTATACTAGTGACATTTTTTTCTCATGGGATCTGCTATTCCTGATATAAGTTGGCGACCTTAGTCAAGGGTGACCGAAAGGCTCCCTTTCCCATAGCTACTACAATGAGGTGTAGGGGAGGGCATTACTCCATTCCCTGGATTGCTCCACTTTACTCTTGATCTTTACCTTATAATGCTGACTGTTAAGCAAAGCAGCATCAAGTACCATTTTTTAAGTCTTTGGTATGACTCGACCTGGGATTGAACCCTAGTCTCCCAGACCATTGGCGAACACTCTTCTCATTAGGCTGATTCCTGATATAGTGGTCTTTTATAGAGCATCTTTTAAAAAAACCTAGAAAAAAAAGCAAACTTTTTGTATTCAAGGTGGTCTTGCTTTTGTTATAAATGTTCATAAAATACCACTTTAGATTTCTTGAAATAAAGGGTATTTCAGAAAAATGCTAACATTTCTATGAGAATTTCTTTATGATCTTTATAATATCAATTCTACTTTTATAATAAAGATACTCCCATAGAAATATTAAGAAGGTATAAGGTAAGGATCAAGGGTAAAGTTGAGCAATCCAGGGAATGGAGTAGCAACCTTCCCTACACCTCAGTGTAGTAGCTATTGAAAAAGGAGCTTTTAGATCACCCTCAACTTATGTTGTAAATATTAAGAATTTTTTAAACTACGTGTGGCAGATTCGAAGACTATGTTTACAGGGACCATGAACATATGAAGACAGTTTGAAATTCTTTCATAAAGATATCCCCATATGAGTACAAATATTTTTTTATGCTGTTACAGAGATGTATAAGATAAAAGGTCCTCAGTGTCAACCGTTTTTTTTTTTTTGGTTCTGACCTCCACCAGGGTAATAAGCTGCTTGGTTCCTACACACACATATATACACAAAGTACACCTGAATTAATTACTTTCCACCCAAATCTCATATATATGCCAAAAAATGTAAAACCATAGATATTTACCTGTTTGTATAATTGTGACCGGACCACTGGCCTAATGAGTAGAGTGTTTACCAATGATCTGGGGGACCAGGGTTCAATCGCAGATTGAGTCATACCAAAGACTCAAAAAATGGTACTTGATGCCACTTTGCTTGACAGTCAGCATTATAAGGTAAGGATCAAGGGTAAAGTTGAGCAATCCAGGGAATGAAGTAGCACCCTTCCCTACACCTCAGTGTAGTAGCTATTGAAAAAGGAGCTTTTAGATCACCCTCGTCTTAGGTTACCAATTTTACTTACTTATAATTGTGCAGATACATTGAATCTTTTTTCACTATTACTTTGTGCATGTTATTGTTCATAACATGAATTTCAACCTCAGAATAATGTTAAACTATTTGAAGATATTTAATCAAAGACAATGATAATCCACAATACATCTTTTACATTAGTAACATGTTCTAACCAGAATATTGGTTTAACCACAACTAAGATCTCACAAAAACAGATTCAGTTGCAATACTTTTTTGAACATATCATGTATATAGTTTGATTTCTTTGATTAATGGCATATCAACTTTAATGGGTTATTAAATGCCAAAGCCATCCTAGTAAAAGGATAATAACAGTACTTATTTAATCCATAACTTTAGGAATAAAGGAATTTATACCTTTCCCAAGCATAATAGTCTAAAAGTGAACATAATAGCACAACTGGAGTTTGAACTCGCTTACTATGATGTGACAGTTCAGCACATTAGCCACAACATAATAGGATCTCCCCTGTAGATAGACAGATAAATAGGTAGAGATGGATGGATGAACAGAGTCTATAGCCTAGTTCAGAAACATTATGTAAAATATAATCATGTTTTTTCTCTAAAGAAATAAAAAAAAAAAAAGGAAAATTATATTTTTGATTTTTTTCTTTTCCCTTTTTACTGCCTTGCAAACACACTGGTTGATACAACTGTAATTTATGACCTGTTCATTTTCTGGCTAATGTTTCATGATCTGCACAGGACCAAAAAGCCTGTACGCAACTCGATATTTGGGGTATACAGAAAATATTTTTACTTTGCAGATAAGGATTGATTTTTATGCCTAAAATTTATGTAGCAAAGGTCAGGGCAAGAATAATATCAAGATTCCTTGTTTGACCACCCTGTTTTATTGCTGAACCTTTTTTCTTTATCCCAAAATTACAAAATTCTTGCCTGGCATTAAAATTTTACTATATGGCATGAATATTTTTTGTGCATAGCCACATAGCATAGAAGAAACACTGTTTATGAGCCAAAATAACTATCATACTGGCTAGTAACCCATCATCTCTCATCGGACTTTTTTATAGTTTCTCTCATATTTGGTACGTATTGACCAGGATACCCATGGTATAATTGATTTTTGTGTTTTACAGTTTTGATAATCTCTTAACATAAAAAATCTTGCATACTTCCCATAAAAAATGAGATTCTTCATTTACAGATTGACTATTCTGCCTAACATCAAGGTTTCATATTTTTGTATACATATTTGTATTCAGTGTGAGCCTGTTTGGAGTTAACCAAAACAGTGAACAGTTTACATATTTGTTGTGGTGATGGTGATTAATTGGCCAATCAAAAGTAACCTCATTGCTATTTAAGTAGTCTGCTTTCTGTGGATAGTAGTAAACTAAGAATAAACCCAGTGAGAAGTCTCATAAATACCTAAATTAAGAAAAGACTTGAGGCTACACAGAAATAACACTTGGTCTTTAGGAAATAAGCTCTTGCTTGTGTGAAGACATGCTTTCATCACCATTACTTCAAGTTCTATTTGAAATATTGTTTAAATCTTTTTTATTAACTATATGAAAACATTACCTATTATAACATCAATATTGCAACTAAATATGGAGCGTCTACTTGTTTTTTAATGTACTACTTTTAGTGGACTACTTTCACAATATGATCAAGTTAGCTTATTTGGTTTAATGGCAGGTTGGAACCAAATAGATACAACTAATCTGGGTAAGAGGCGACCTGAGAGAAATGGCAATGAAGGTGTACTCCACATTCCCCAAAGCTTCTGGCCCAGAACCTCATCATTTGCTGGTTTAATGTCATATCAAGGACACTCAATTGAAGGAGTTTGTGCAAAAAACCTTGAGACAACACTTATTTGTAGACTTATCCAAGGCATTTGACTCCATACACAGAGGGAAGCAAAGCATTTGACTCCATACATAGAGGGAAGATGAACCAAATACTTATAGCCTATGGTCTCCCCTAAGAAACTGTATGTATAATGATCCTCTATAAAAAGCACAAAAGTGTAAGTTTGCTCACCGGATGGAGACACAGACTTCTTTGACACTGTTGCTGGTGTTTTGTAAGGAGATACATTAGCCCTATATCTGTTCATAATCTACCTAGACTATGTACTTCGAATGTCAACAGATCTAAAGAGAAAAAATTGTTTTACATTAAAAAAGGTATGAAGGCATGAATCAGATGAAACCCCACATGAACTATTACGGACACTGACTGCACAGATAACATAGCACTTCTGGCAAATACACCTACCCAAGCTGAATCCCTGTTGCATAGTCTGGAGCAGGTAGCAAGTGGTGTTGGCCTCCATGTTTATGCAGACAAAATGGAGTACATGTGTTATAAACAAAAAGGAAATATCTACCTCTAAATGGTGGCTCTCTGAAATTAGTGGACAAGTTCACCAGCCTCAGAAGTAGCATCTCATCTATTGAAAATGACATCTGTATGCAACTAGCAAGAGCATGGACTGCTACCAACATGGAAGTCAAACCTATCCGATAAAATAAAATGCAATTTTTTCCAAGCAGTGGTCATGTCGATATCTACTATATGGATACACTACATGGATGCTAAGTGAATAAAGAAAAAAATACACAAGAATTGCTCAAGAATGCTACAAATCATATGGAAGAAATCCTGGAAGCAACATCCCGCAAAGCAGCAGCTGTATGGCCACCTACCTCCCATCTCTAAAACCATCCAAATAAGATGAACAAGACATGTGGGACACTGCTAAACAAATAAGAACAAACTCATAAGCAATGTTCTCCTAAGGACCCTTTCACATGGACATGCAAGAGTTAGATAACCAACTAGCACCTATCAACAACAGCTCTGTACAGACACAGGATGTAGTCTAGAGGACCTGCTAGAAATCCATGCTAGCAGCATGACATGATTATGATGATATATGGTAACAATATTCCAAATTGAAATAATTTTCAAACAGATCTACTAGACCTATAGTTGGAGCATAAATTGAGGTTTTCTTTATTTGTTTAATGGTATATATGGTTTATCTAATGTTAAAATTTGATTTATTTGTTGGATTGGTTAGTTGGTTTTTTGTTCAGTCAACCCTTGTCAGACTATTCACTACCAAAGCTAGTCTTTTTTCCAAGCACCTGTATCATTTCAATTAACTATTCATAATTAATAATTTGTTTGCAGGTATATGGTTTCAAATATTCCTAATATAATTAATTTGTACACAGTTATGGTTTCAAATATTTTTGTCTAACACTAATAATTTTCAAAAGCATCTATTTGATCCAGAGATGTCATCTTAACAGATACTATGATTCCAGGGCATAGGGGACCAGGGAGTAATAACAACCAAGGTGTACTCTGCACTCCTAAGAGCTCCTCAAGATTTACTTTAATGTCATATCAAGGATACATTGCAGAGTGAACAAGTGTCGGGTAGATCAATGAATTAACAAACAAACCAAGAGATCAAACTATTTATTATATAGATTTAAGATTGAGATTAAATTTAGATGAAATAGGAATATATATACAATACTCATCCTAGCAGATGTTATGAATAAATAAACAAAAGAAAGGTACAAACAGTAAGAAAAAAATGCTTTTTTTTAAATTTATATAGATACATTGTCACAATAGTAAAATCTTATTCATATTGCATAGATTTCTTAGTTCACATAAGCAGTTGGATAAATTTTTATTAATGTGAGAGTAAGTCTCCTCAAATTTGCAATAGTTTTGCATATTTTTGTAGACACCAGAACAGTTGGGGGTCCAAACAGACTTGACTCTTATTTGAATTTCTCATTCATCCAGTTTTAACAATCGAGTTTTTGGTACAGTTCCAAGTGAATTAACAATAACAGGCACCACCCTAACCTTTTATTACTAACCTTTGACATGGTCTCCTTCAGCATTATATATACATATAAATCTAAAATAAATTGTTATCTCACATCTAAAGATAGCATTTTTTTTACAAATTCAGGAGACATTTAGTTATGAAGTTGATATGAGGAAGTAAGAATTTGTTATAGGTTTATTCTGCTCTATTGGCCAGTATCTGGGCAATTTCTTGATGGAAGAGAAATGTATATATATATATATATATATATATATATGCATCATTTAAGAGTTATATTAGAGAGGAAAAAAAGGACGAAACAGAATAACTGAATGACCCTCTCCACCACCCAGTGCTAGAAAACATGTGTATATCTATATAGAAGAAATTTAGTAGCCTAGGCGACATGAACTGTGTAAGACCTACTACCAAGATACTAGGCAAATCCACTCCATCTTTGGCAGAGTTCAAGTAATGGTCAGATATATTGTCTTTTACTGTATTGCCATTTTAAAATGCATGAATGATTTTATTTTTTATTATTTGTAAAATCCCTGCTGTATATTATCTGTGCTTTAAATGCAAAAAGACAAATACTGTAATTCCAAGTAACAGTTGAACCTGGTCAAGAGAAGCTAATACTATTGGACTTTATTAGAAATGGAAAACCTAAGTTAGCACAAAATAGAATGCCTATAAGGGTGCAAAGAATCATAAATAAAGATGCCAATGAAATTTAAAAAGAAAGTTATTGTGTACTTTAACTAAGTTTAAACTTAATACAAGCGGAAGAGGGGGAAGTGAAGAAGAAAAAATATATCGAAAGCCATGAGAAGCAGCATGGTGGACATAAAGGTGAGCGGACAAACCTTCTGATGGTTCAACACCATGCCTAACCAGGCCCTGGGCATATGAATCCTAGGGTTCAACAGGCAGGATCAAATAGTTCGATTGGGGAACTATTGCTACTCATCTGTAAGGGTAGCTTCTATAGATGAGAATAAAAACAGCCATCAAAAGATTACCATGACCCACACTCAAACCACCTGTCGAAACCGCATTACCCTTGGTGTGGGTAAAACAGGGGCGCATCCTGCTGAGGTTGGAGCCCTGACCTCAGTGTTCCAAAAATCAGCTACAGAGCTCAAAATAAAACAAAAATTACAAAAATGCAAACACACAATACAAATAGCAACATTCAACATTAGAACTATAAATAGAATAGGACAACTACCGAAGCTGACAGCATCAGCGATAGGTCATAACATAGACATAATATGCATACAAGAACACAAGTACACTTATAGCGAGGATATCAAATATCACGACAGTGGCAATAGATGGACATTAGCCACTACATCTGCTTGGAAAAACTCTGTTAATGCCATGTGGAGGTGCCCATGGTGTAATGGTTATCGTCGTAGGAAATGGACACGGCAATACGAGGTCAAAACCTGGACGAGGCTGACTGCATTTCACATAGCACTAATACCCTTGGCAAAGGTATGAATCCAATTATTCTCACTCCAGCTATGGGTAAATAGTAGGGTAGACTGGGTTCTTCAGCCTTGGTAAGGCAACTAGTCTAGGAGAAGGAAAACTCTGAATTCAAACCTGTAAAACTCCGCTTAAAAATTGACCTTGTGTCATATCCTGCCTGAGCGGAAGGGTGGGTAAATATGGTTAATGCCACGATAGGAGGTAGAGGTATGCTTATAGGACCACAGGGCCTAAAATCACTAAAAAGCATCGAGAAAATACAACCGAGGATGCTGGTAGCTACTTTTAATGGCAACCCCAGTGCAACAATCATCTCCTGCTACAGTCCTACTAATGTTAGTGAAGAAACTGACCTCATTGTCTTCTATAATGAGCTATGCTCCCTTGTTTGTAGCATCCCAAAATACAATGTCCTCATCATTGGTGGAGACATGAATGCCCAAATTGGTAAATATGTAAACCACAAATTCAGCTTACACAACTTGTCAAACAGAAATGAGGAACCTCTAACAGATTTCACGCTAGAAAATAGATTAACATGTCTCAATACAAAATTTCAGAAAAGGGAGGGAAAAACTATGGACCAACTCCTACACAAATAACACTTGAGCACAAATAGACTATGTCTTTATAAATAAGAAATGGAATAATAGTGCATTGAATTGCGAGACATACTCCTCTTTCGAGGGTGTGTCCTCCGACCACTGAAATGTCATGGCAAAAATACGACTAAGCCTACAAAGAAACATCACACGAACAGCAACCACCAAACACTATGACTGGGCCCTTCTTAACAACAGGGATATTAGAGATAAATATGTGTAAGCATTGAGAAAAAAATTCGATGCACTACAGGAGAAGACAGAAATATGTACCCCAAATGATGAATATGAGAATTTCGTCAACGCACACCTCGAGGCAGCAGCAAAATGCATACCATCAAAACTTAGAACTAAATTTAGAGTCCCACGGGAGACATTAGCAGTTAGAGAAAAATGTGCTGATATGAAATCTGCCTCCAAATGCAATAGGAAGAACCCAACGAACACAAATGCCCTGAAACTAAAAAATGCACAAAATGAATTAGCAAGTACATATCTAAAGAACAGATAGAATACATACAAAATCAGATAGTTAAGATTAGAGACTCAGAGGAAGATAGGCAATCTAGGATAGCCTGGCAAACAATAAATGAAGTGAGCAGAGGGAAGAGCACAGCCAAAGCTAAATCAAAAGCTACAAACCAACAAGAAAGAATAAAACTGTGGAAACAGCATTTCGAGAATCTACTAGGAAACCCACCAAAAGTTGCACATGAACCAATCACCAGAATTATTAGTAAGCAATTAGACATTAAACTAGGACCATTTACTCTAGAAGAACTTGACTCAGTACTCAGAAAAATTAAAAATAGTAAAGCCGCAGGGTTTGATGAAATTCCCTAGAAGTATGGAAGACCAGACAATTCAACGACATACTGCTCCAACACTGTAACGCAGTTTATAATCAAAATCCGATAGACATATGGATGAAGGGATGCATCCTCCCTTTCCCTAAAAAGGGTGACCTTGAATTAGCCAAGAACTACTGAGGTATAACACTTACATCTATAGCAGCCAAAATATACAATGCCCTACTACGAAACCGTATAGAATCCAAAATTGACAACATTCTTAGGAAAAACCAAAATGGCTTCTGAATAAATAGATCCACAACCTCATAAATATTGACCATCTGTTGAATCCTTGAAGGCGTACTGGCAAAAAATCTACAGGTGACAATACTATTTGTCGACTTTACCAAAGCCTTTGATTCCATTCACAGAGGGAAGATGGAACAAATTCTACTAGCATACAGCATACCAAAAGTGACCATCGCAGCAATAACAATTCTCTAAAGAAACACCAAAGTGAAAGTACGTTCTCCGGATGGAGACACAGACTACTTCGACATAGTAGCATGAGTACTGCAAGGAGACACACTAGCCCCATACCTCTTTATCATCTGTCAAGACTACATGCTTAGAACATCGATTGATAAAATCAAAGAAAACGGCTTTGAGCTGACAAAGAAAAGAAGCAGAAGGTACCCTGCAAAAACATCTACCGACGCCGACTATGCCAATGACATAGAGATTCTGGCAAATACACCCACCCAAGCTGAAACACTACTGTATAGTCTGGAACGAGCTTCCGCAGGCATTGGCTTCCATGTCAATGCACACAAAACAGAATACACGTACTTTAATCAAACAGGCGACTTTTCCACTCTAGGCGGTAGCTCTCTGAAACTTGTAGACAAGTTCACCTACCTAGGAAGCAGTGTCTCATCGACTGAAAAAGACATTAACATGTGGGTAACAAAGGCACGGACAGCTATCGATAGACTATCGGTCATATGGAAATCAAACCTGACTGATAAAATGAAAAGCACTTTCTTTCAAGCAGCGGTCATGTTCATACTGCTATAGGGATGCACGACATGAATGCTAATGAAACATATGGAGAAAAAGCTTGACAGCAACTACACAAAAATGCTGCAAGCAATTTTGAACAAGTCCTGGAGGCAACAGCCCACAAAGCCCCAACTGTACGGCCACCTACCTCTTATCAAGAAAACTATTAAAGTTAGACATGCAGAACATAGCTGGAGAAGCAGGGACAAGCTCATAAGTGATGTTCTCCTATGGAACCCCCTCATATTGCGAGCAAAAGCAGGATGACCACCTCGAACCTACATACAGCAGCTCTGTGAGGATACAGCATGTAGCCCTGAGGACCTACCAGAAGCGATGAACGATAGGGAGGAGTGGCAAGAGAGAGTCAGGGATATGTGTGCTAGCGGCATGACATGATGATGATATATATATATGCAACATTTTCTCTTCCCTATTTCATCTTTGATCCATTCAAGTCTTTGTATGAGTTGACTTCTGAATGGAATGAATTCAGGAAAGTGCACTATTTTTTCCCAACTACTTTCAGCTCCAACTGGAACCATTTTTAGAGAAACAAATGATTCAATCATAAACATAATGATGAGTCATATACATTGACATGAAGAGTAGGGGGAAGAACAAGCAGGAGGAGAATTTATGGAAGACAACATTTTTTACTAGAGGTAAGAGAAAGAATTGGTAGGGAAAATGTTAAAGGCATTTTAGAATGGGGCAGTTATTTTCAAAGTTGATTGTGTTTAAGGAAGTTTGTTCATCTTTATATATAGAGCTTCAAGAATTTGGAGTTTTTTGGAGGGTTTTGTGTGATATGGAGGTATTTTCAGCTAGAATTCCATATTTGGAAGAGGGGCATGAATATGTTATGAAATGTTCAGAAATGGAACAAGTATCAGATAGGTGAAGTGTTAAATTCATTCCATCCAAAAGTCAAATGACTTTTATAAAGATTTAAATGGATCAAAGATAAAATAGGCAGACAGAAAGTCCCTGTCTTATTTAATCAAACACACACACACTTTATATATATAAATATATATATATACGTACCTACATACATATATACATACATACATGTGTATGTGTGTGTGTGTGTGTGTGTGTGTGTGTGTGTGTATGTGTGTGTGTGTGTGTGTGTGTGAGTGTATTTGATTATATATATATATATATATATATATATATATAGCAAAATAGTGTCAACCTGAAATATCAGAGGTATGGGTTTAAAGCAGTGTTTCCCAATATGTTATACGCATCCCCTCTATGGGGGTACCTTGTGAGCTATGAGGAAACAGTGGCTAAAATTATTTCAAAGGGAGTATTTTAGAAGCTTAAAAAAGCAGTGAGTAAATTTGTTTATTACCTCACTAAAAGTGTAGATAAGAGAAGAACAATACATTGTGCACTCAAATTCGATTAAGTTGAAGTTAGCAGCTTGCACGTGCAGCTACCATGCGAGCTAGATAGTGGTACAAGGTAGACAGCTTATGGCTCTTGAATCAGATAATAAAAATATCATATAATTCTAATGTCAACTGTTCTTAAGTCATTTTATGCCTAGAGATGATGGAATTATACACATTATACATTTATATGTACATTTTTTGTGTTGCTGTATCTTCTGAATATTTTTCTTACATTTAAATGATAGCAAGTATTCCAATCTAATCCAAGTAATTTGCATTCAGATCTATTTAACCCATAGATAGGACACTAACAGGTATTACTACTCTGGATCCGAGTGGACCTGGAAGTAATTAAAATGATGGGATACTCCACACTATCAAGCCTCATGAACAGATGCAGTCCAGAATCATACTCAGGAGATCCACTTTTGGGGGAGACTTACTCCTCTGCAGGGGATACAGTCAGTGTATTCTTGACCCCACTGATAGGACATAGAAAATAGAAACTGATCCATCCACAAAGAACATTACATCAGTGTTTCTCAACAAGGTTGATATCAATCCCTGGGGAGGTGCATTATCAGATATGAGGTTGGGGTAATTTGAGTGTTTTAGGCATTCATATAGAAAGGTTGGGATGCACAGAATTAAAGTGTTAAAATAACCTGTCAGATATCTAGCTCTCAACTTTACATCAAGCTTGTAAGAGAAAATGAAATGCTAAATTGGTTGTCACTAGATTCTTACAATAATATTCAGTGATTTTAAAAAATTAATGATTCCAATGATAGAGCCAACCCTTGAGCACATTTTTCTGACAGCAAGTAGTTGCTGGCCAAATGACAACTCAATCAGAAGTTTTGTTTATTCAGTTTTGCTGTTGTACCATTAAACAAGATGATATTAGGCAAATAGTGTTCTACCATTACACAATAATTGCTCATCCATCAGATTGTCAAGAATAAGAAATTGCAGATTCCTTTCACTGAAAGGAATATGGCACTTTCCAAATAATCAGAGATGCCAAAATTCCTTCAGCTTCAAGTAAAGATGATTTGTCAGAAAATGAAATAATCTTAAGCAACTGCAAAAATTGTCAATAAAATTTGTTTCACACCATTTTCAATTATCAATTGAATAAAATAAAAGTTTAATATATTGATATTACATAGATATTAATGGAGTAAGCAAGATAAACTGGTGCCCATAAATAAGTATACCTTTAACAATTTTTTATGAAAAAGTTAATTTTCTTCAAAGACATGATCTTATTTCTAAAATGGACTTGCTTGTGGTGTAATGGTTATCATAGTAGAAAATAGATGCAGCAAACAGATTTCAAAACCTGGATGGGGTTGTTTGCATTTAACATAATACCCTTGGGAAGGTTATGAATTCAACAATGGGCAAGTAGTAGGGCAGACCGAATTCTTTAATCTTCGTATAGCAATGGGTCTGGAAGAAGGAAAACTGAATTCAAATCTGTTATACTTCATGGGAAATTGATCTTGAGTCACATTTTGTTTGTGCATACATTAGTTATAAAAAATTTTTTTTAAATGGAGATTATGTATGTCTGTAACTAAAACTACATACCCATTGATATAAATATTTGTTTAGTAATTTATATTATATTCTTGATTATCAAATAACCCTTATCTTATCTTAATTTGCAACTTAATGATGTCTATTAAAGTATAGCTGAATAATATTTGCCTCAAAACAGTCCACGTTATTAATGTCTATAATCCTGTAACTTAGAAATAAAGGTTTACTTAGTATATGGTGTGAATAATTTGCGTGCAGGTTTTAGCAAAAATGAGTTAAATAAACAATTACTTGGTATATTGATTTATAATATAACTGTTGCATTCTCAAACATTAAAAGCTATCCTTTGAATAATTTTATATAGAAATCAATTAAAATCAAAATAGGTAATCTTTTTATATGCATTCTTATTTAGTTTTGCTCATCTTTCTGATACATTTTATTACATTAAAACATAGATACTTCCACCTAAAGGTACTAGGTATTTCTAATAAACGTTACACAAACAAAACGGATATTATCAAGTATCATTTATTACTGAATTTTACAGCATTGACACACTAACCAAAACAAAAATTGCATTAATATATATATATATATATATGTATATATATGTATATATGAGATGACTTATAACAATCAGCCACTTAGAGATTATGTTATATATATATATATATATATATATATATATATATATATATATATATATATATATATATATATATGCATGTGTGTGTGAGAATGTTAGATAAATGTAAAAAATAATGAACTGTAAAGCAAAGAAGTCATAAAATTTTTGAAGATATATGGCGGATGGCAAAACTTATAGTGCTAATATGAAGTTGTTTTAATTAAAAATCAATATTTTCAGCAAAAATCCAGATTAAAAAATATTCTATGGTTATATATATATATATATATATATATATATGTGTGTGTGTGTGTGTGTGTGTGTGTGTGTGTGTGTGACTTGCTTCCTAACTGAATTGTAATAAAATTTCCACTGGGCAAGTGGATGATGTTTGAATTTACAATGAAAAAAAGATAGTGCCATACAAAGCTAAGTTTGATAAATACTAGCAGTGATACCTGGTATTGCACGGGAAAAATATTGTCAAATATAACAATTAAAATTTGTTTTATTTTTTCAAATGTAATATTAAACCATATACATTTTTGGGTGGGATTTCAGATACCCCTTTTTATGCAAAGTGCTATAAATTTTGTTTCTGCAACTTTAATAATTTTCTTTAAATAAAAGAAGCTGTAATTACATTAAAAAATGTATTAGTACAAAGTTTAACCATTATTAAATACGTAACAAAATTTTCTTTCAATCTTTAGAATGAAGATTTTTGCTTCACCTTTGGTGACCTAAAATTGCAACTGATGTCAACCTCATATAGCCTATATCCTAAGTGGAGGTCTTGTCAGTCATCATGCCAGGAATTACATTAATAGACATTGTTTTAGAATGAAAATACAACAGACAGCTCATTTATTAGTATAGATGAAGCATTATAAAAATAAATTTCATGTTGTCATTATCAAACCTGACAAATAGAATTCAAGCTATACTAAAATAGCAGAGAATAGAGATTGCCTGAAAATGGTAACTTATTTCTGACTGAGATGTTATCATATTTTCCCTTACATTCAAGTCATGTGAGTTGAATGAACTATCATAGAAATTTATTATTTCTTTGATTTGTTTTTTGTCTTTAGATTTTTAGAAAAAGCTTATGTGGCTATAATATTGATCATTTAGCATGCAAAAGATTAAGATTCAAAGATTTTTGGTCTAGATAAACATTTTAAGCAATTTAATTAAATTCATTCAGTTGCAATCAATAGAAACACTGATTTCTTAAGAGCTTGCTAAAAGGGGAGTCTGTCTATGAATTGAAAATCTATGTTGGTCTTCTGACATCTGAAATTATGAAACCAGACTTTAATATCTATTTGGTATTAAGAAAATGTTCTTAATTATGAATGTAACATGTAGGTAAGAATATATATACATATATATATATATATATATATATATATATATATATATATATATATATAAACATACACGAAGGTGTTGTATCTCTTTGTTCAGATTGTTTGCTTGGGTCTTATGCCAAATCAACCATTGTATGTTATTTAAAGCAAAATCATGTTTTTATATATACATATCAAATACGATTTTTAAACACATTTTGTAGACAACATTTTTAAACAAACATGAGCTCATTTTTTACACATAGTTAAATGGTTTTAAGCATTGCTACATAACTGTCACTATTAAACATCAGTCATTTCTTTATGCACAATTAAATGATCAAACAGTTCTATTTCTAACAATTCAATTTAGAATAAGTCAAACAGTTCTATTTGAGCAATTGATAAGATCCTATCAGGTGCTACCCCCGCAGCTCAGAGTGGACCAGGGAACAATGGCAATGAACAGATACTTCACATTCCCCAAAACGCCATCTGATAGTTTAGTGTCGTATCCAAGACACTCGTTGGTGGAGGATCTTACCTCTCTACACAGAGACTGTCAGTGTATTTTAAAGCCCCAGCTGACTGTCATGTATTAGTCTAGAGTATACATAAGATTGTATCACTAAAACAACTGCTTCTTAGCTCAACTGAGTTTTTAAGGAGTCTACATTGTAAGTGAATAAAGGTATCAGATTTTCATAATGAGGTTAGACAACTTGTATATTATTTAAGTGATTTTAAAAGGAAAAAAGGAGAAAAACAGGTTATTAGAATAAGGAACATTGAAAATGAATTAATTTTTTTGGCGGTGAGAGTCCACAATGTGTTATGGTTAATATGCTGGACGGCACCATCTTAGAGAATTCCAACTCAGGTTGCGTAATTATATTAATTTTTCTATTGATATCCTCTGAAAAGATATGAACCCCTTTATCTTCTTGATATGGGTTAAATAGTATCCCAACTATTCTTCTCCAAGGATGGCTTTGAATAACCCCCAAGATAGATATGCTATTAAACAAAGAAACCATACAATCTTTTTTAATCATTTTTTTTTAATTATTTAATTCAGTGCTTATTTTGATGATGAATATAATTGTTACCACTCTTGACTGTCTCATCAGCCAACAACATTAACCTTACTTTATGTAGAACCATTCACCAAAAAAATTAACAGAATCTTTTCACAAAAATGACATTTTCTTACTTACAAAACTGATGTTAGTACTTCACCGAAGTTGATCTTTTGTGTTTACATTCATGTATTTTGTTTTAAGTTTATATTGCATTTATCTTTATCAGTATATATATATATATATATATATAAGTAGGTTGAAGGTAAAAAAATTACCCAACTCTCACAAAAATGAATAAGTAGGTCTCAATTTCAAGCTGGGGCAGTACTACAGTAGAGGTGTGTGTGTACATACCACAACTGCGGTACTGCCCTGGCTTGAAAGTAAAACCTACTTCTGCCTTATGATTGGCAGAGAAAGAATACATCCTCTCCTTCCACAAGAAGGGTAACCTTGGAATCACTGAGAACTAAAGAAGCTTGGCTGTTATTGCTATTGGTGCTAAAGTTTATAATGCTTTGTGTGACGCGAAAAATTTACTTTTATCCCAGAACGGGACTTTATTTTCGCACGTGTGAAAACGGGGCAGACTGGCACTTGATCCCTTGTAGAATAAGTCCTCGTTCAGAGTTTTTTCTCGGGCACATAAGAACTGGTATATTATGTGGGGGATTAATTTATGGCTAGACTGACCGCCGCTGGCAAGAGGTTCCAAATTTCACACTATACACACACCCACCAAGGCCACTAGTCTTCCTCCCCTAGAACAATGGAAGATATGGACCTCAAGGTTTAGACGTAATAATATTAATTATAGTAGTCGGCAATTCCGGTTTCCCATGAGATATTTGAAAGGAATTAATAGGACAATTTTAAGCAAGTATAACCTAAGGCGACATGAAGCTGGAAAAGAAACATGAAATAACAAATTCGTAGCAGATGCTACAAATAACAACTTCGAGCCCGTGGAAACATTAAAATATATCAATCTTTTACCACGCATAGATATACACCTTCAACGTGTCAAATATATCATAAATGAATAGTACATGAACATAAATGTCTTTCTTCTTTTCCTTTCTTTCTCTTTTAGTCTTTCTTCAACTTGAGAGAGAGAGAGAGAGGGTATATATAATTGGGTATATGGAGAAACAGTCTCAAAGTTTACTCATCTTATTTCGATGGGTTCCTGTGGAGAATATTTCTTCTTTTACGGGTTGACAGACTTTATCTTATTTTTAGTTCTTGCCTGAAGGCATGGCTCCTTCATATCCGAGATATTTTTTCGCCTTCTTTTACCCGGAGATCTTGGCTTTAGTTCCATCCGCCACGAACCCTGTCCAACAACTAACTTTCTTATTATCTATTTCCGCTGACGGGAAGGAGTCCCCACTTCCGTTTTAGGGTCCCAGCCAATCACTTGGTTTCTCTCTTCTTCCCCCTGGTTGGTCGATTTTTTAGGGCTACTAGATGTCATCCAAGTCAGGTTACTGAGTACAGATAGCTTGACCCACATTACTATCATGTCTTAACTGTCATTCTCTGATGGCTTGCCAATTCAAACACGAGGATAGTAGTAATCTTATTTCTATCGTCTCAGTGGGACACCACGTGACACTTGTTTCTCAGTTGTATCTGATCTGAAGTTAAGAAAGTTCATTAGAAAATTGACAATGGCTTTCAGAGAAATCAATCCACAACTCCACAAATTCGGACTATCCATTGAATCATTGGAGAAGAACATGGCAAAAATCTTGAGGCAACACTATTGTTCAGAGATTTCTCCAAGGCATTTGATTCCATATACAGAGGAAAGATGGAGCAATTACTACTTGCATAGGGCTTCCCTAAAGAAACTATCATGCTATAATTATGCTTTACAAAAAAAATTAAGGCTCTAAGTCACTGAAGGTGACATTGGTTTCATCAAAATCATCACTAAACTCGGACAAAGAGATATATTAGCACATAAAAATCTGCCTTGATTATGTACAATTAACATCAAAAGATCTAATATAAGAAAATGGATTCACATTAAAAAAGATGGGAAGCAGATGATATCTGACAGAAACTATCATAGATGCAGACTACACAGATGATCTAGTGCTTCTTCCAAATGCTCCTACCCAATATGAACCCCTGTTGCATAGCCTATAGCAAGACTCAATAGCCTCTATGTGAATACAGATAAAACAGAGTTCATGTGCATTAAACCAGATGGAGCCATCTCCTCATTAAATGACAAGCCTCTTAAATTAGTAGACCAGTTCACAAACCTCAGCAGTAATATCTCATCAACTGAAAGTGGTGTCAACATATACATAGGGTAGATGAAGACTGGTATAGAAAGGCTGTCAATCATGTGAAAATTTGATCTTTGATGAAATAAAACAGGACTTCTTCCAAGCTGTGGTTGTGTTGGTATTACTCTGGTTGTACCACCAAGACTAATGAAACAGAGAAAGAGCTGGATGGGAACACCTCAACAAGAATGCTACATGCTGTTTTGAACAAATCCTGGAAGCAGCACCAAACAAAAAATGTAGTTGTACGGCCACTCTCCTTCTATTTCACAAATCATCCAAGTAAGGCAAATGAAATATGCTCAAGAAGCAAAGAACAACACATAAGTGACATTTTACAGACTTGTACATATTGACACACTAGAGCTGGCCAACTTGCAGACTTTTACATATATCAATTCAGTGCAGACAATAGATGCAGTTTAGAGGACCTGCCAGGAGTGATGAATGATAGGAAAGGATGGTGAGAGAGATTTAAGGAACTCTGTGCTATCAGCACAGCTTTATACATATAAGAATATTGCAATTTTATTTCATTAGAGGAGTATGTTTTTTAAAAATATATTCTAATAACATTCAAATGCTCATTTAAGAAAAACATCTTATATTGTATATAAAGAATATTGTAAATTCTTATTTCAAATTCATTTGCTGAAGATAGAAAAAGAACCCACCAAAAACAAAATTTCAATCTACTGATCCAATTTTCACCCATATAGTGTTTGTTAACTTTGTGTGTATATATATATATATATATATATATATATTGTACATACCACAAGATCTTCATATATATATCAAGTAAATAAGGACTGTGAATATATATGTGTGTGCGTATGTTGAGGGGGTTAATTATGTAATAAAATTTCAATCCCAAGTTTTTCAAGGTCTTAAAAAATCAAATGAAAAACAAAGAACAACATTGCTTATAAAGAACAAAAAATAAACTTCTTATTTATCTGTCAAAAATTTTCAATAAAAATCCCTCATAATTGTGATAAAAATTTAATGGATATTTTCTCCCCTCCAAGTCATATTAGGCAGCTTGATTTCATTTTCTCTTTAAAGATGATATTAAATCCACAAACCATCACCAAAAGTAAACATGTTTCATCATGAAGGGATTGGATTTTTCAGTATCATGTGAAATCACAGTGAATACGTAAAACTGATGAGAGGCTATCAAAAATGAAGCAAACATGGTAAAAAAGTGGCATATGTATTAGTCCTGGAAGAAAAAAGAATAATTAATAACATCTCGGAGTAAACAAGGAAAATATATATATATATATACACACACACAAAGGGTAAATAAGGAGAATTTAAAACAAATGCAAAATAAATTATTTTTTCATAAACTCAGCATTGCTAAGTTGCTTTGGTTGATAGTAAAAACTACTCTACTCTCACAAAAATGTGTTTTGAGGGTAATCATAAATGATAGCAAATCAACAGAATTCTTCTGGCTTGAACAGAAGTTTGTCATAAAATATTTGGTGGTTGAAAAGTGCCAACAATGTAAAATTCATAGAAGAATGTGTTGGGAATTTATGAACTTAATTCCACATAAAATAAGACATACATTTTCTCGGTGCAGGTATTCATCTTCATATATTCCAGCCTGGATACTTTAACTCAATTAACAAGGCAAAAACGTGAGGATAACTTTTTAAAACACATGCTGTGTTCTTTTTATTTACAGAGAGAAACTAAAACTAGGGGCAGATAGCTTGACCTTTCTCGATGTGGGATTCAAGGCAGATAACTCTGACCTGACAATCACTATTATAAATAGTTCAATCAAGTACTGATTTGAGTGATAATTTCAACAGAATGTGTGCAGAGAAGTATGTTTCAGGGAAAAAAGTTTACAAATTAGCAAAAGATGCATTTGCCACAATGAGCTGAGATGAAAAGACTGTCCATGGAGTGAAACCACACTGACTCTCTTCTAAAAAGAACTTTTTTTGGTTTCATCTTTTCAGAGAAGTCCATTCCAGAAGCAAGTAATAATGAGGATTGGATCAAGGTAGTTGACAACTCAAGTCAAAGAAAAAAAAATCTCACCAATACCTCCAGGTAAACATTTTTTTCCTCTAGTGGGTTCTTTTCTTTTCTTTTCTTTTTTTTCTTGAGTTATCAACTATGAAGATTTATACTTCATTAGTGCTTGCTTCCATCCTCTGAGGAGATGTGACCAAAAAAAGAGGTCCTTTTTTCTTAGAACTTTTGTATGCTCTACTTAAAGCTATTCTCAAGTGTTAATTAATGAATTAGTGCTATCTCTTATTTGATATGTTAAGTAGATAAGTTTAAAAAGATTCTAACTGCTAATGACTCATTAAGGGTAATTGAAAGAAAGTTTTGCTTTCATGGGACGAAGCAAAGTCAGATGACTAAATTTAGAGAAGTAGATTGATGAGACCTGCAAAGTGAGTGTTTATCTAGATTCCCATCTTTGGCTCCCAACTTATACAAAGTCAATAAAAGGTTAGTCATGGCAAGAACAAGATGGTTGCATGAGAGACACAGCTGGCAACAAAAAATAACAAAGAGAAGAGCTGGGTGATTGTAGCATAGAAGAAGAGAGAAAGTGACACAAGCAGGGTAGATTAGGAGTTATAAATTCCTGACTTTTTGGAAAATTTTATTAGTATCAGTTCAAACTGATTCCTTTCAAAGTGAACTGATTAAAAACTCTGTTTTTGTTTTTGTACAGAAATGCTACAGTGCTGTCAAGATGGAGATTGGATAATGAAGTGTCTAATCTTCACTGTGGAGTTGACTAATTTCCACTGATATATGTTAAATGTTTCTTTGCAAATCTTGTCAATATCTTAAATACTTTTAAAATTAATTTTTTCAACACTTCATAATGGATAACAATATAAACCATTTGACCAAAATAAACAAAAATACATAAAAATGAAAATAAAAGTCAAATTGATTTTAAAAAAATATATATCAGAAGAAACTTAATTAAAGGAATGAATAACTGGACAGTCTTTGTAAAATACTCTGAATCATTCTTAAATGGTACAGGAACTTGAAAATATGGACTCAGAACAAGAAAATTAATGATAATGAGATGATGTTGATAGCTTTGGCATTGAATTACCCATAAAATAGCTTAAAAACTGTTAAAAAATCAGTTTTCTTTTTCTGAGTTAAGGTACTTCCGACTATCTTAGGTCATTTTCATTGGCATACGCGTATATATATATATATATATATATATATATATATATGTATGTGTGATATTAAGAAAGGAAGGAAGAAGAGGATTGTGTTGATGTGGCATTTCAGAGACTTGAAGAGTATACAGGGTAGAGTATATTTTCCTTATTTTTATCAATTTATTCACATGAAGTGAAAAGCACAATATTTTCATTGAAATAGTTTTTTTTCTTCAATAAAATTATTCTTGGGTGTATATCTTTATAAAAATGAGACTGATGTCAATCATTATTATTCATAATTTTAAATATTAATTTTCTTCATCCTATTTTGGTTTCTTTTTAATCTCACTTTACTCTGATCATTATCTGTGTTTGTTTCTTTCCTTTTATCATGACTTTGCCTTAAGGAATTGGCAGAATGGTCCAATGTCAGAATCTATCATTTCATACCAATTAGATTTCTCCATCAAACATTTTATTTATAACAAATGATGTAAAATCATATATATTCTTATGAATTGATCAGTTCAAAGAGATTAATTCTATCCTGTCTTATTTAATATCATTCAATAATGAATACCATGAAGGTATTGGTGGTATAATGGTTATTGGCATGGAAAATAGGATCAATGAGGTGAATCCAAATTATATCCATGACTGATTGTCTTTATGCTAATACTCTTGGGAAAGGCATGAGTCCGTCTCTTCTCCATCTTCTTTGTGATTCTTGTTTGGATGGAGTAATCAGTTTGCTTGTTGGAGTCCCAGAACAGTCTCTGTTCTATTTATTACATGGGCAAACCCAAGTTGTTTGCACAATTCCTCATGTGTAACAGTTCCTACTCTGTCATACTTTATATACCTTTTGAGCCAGTCTGCTACATTCCTATCTGATGGTTTATTTATTATTTGTTGAACCTATGGAAATTCCATGTTCTAATAAGAAACAATCACCAAGAATCAAAAACCAACATGATATTCTTAATGCTTACTTTCTAAGTTACATATATATTCAAATAAACAATACACATTTATATACGCAAAGTAAGAAAATATTTATTAAGCAATTGAAACTGAAAAGAATATTTAACTCAAAATTTCACAATAAACAATATTTTTTGTAAAAAAATAGTTTCTCTTTTAGTACCTTCATTTACTTCATTGTTGGATTGCACATATTTCATTTTAACCTTGTGGTGTGCTTGGGTTCTTGAGCAAGGTCAGATGGTAGTTGTGTTGTCCGTTTTTTGCTCTAAAGATAAAAATAACTTACAGTTCTATGATGTCAAGCATTCTAATCAAGTACAAATAATTTTCAAACAGATCTATTTGACCCATAGATGGGAACCTAACAGATACTATCACTCCAGGTCTGAGTGAACCTGGGAGCAATGGCAATGAAAGGGTACAGCACAGAACAAGAGCCTCACCTCTAGATGCAGTTTTTCATAAGACCCCTTTTTCTGGGGGTGATCTTACTCCTCTGCAGAGAGTACAGTCAACATATTCTAATCCACACCAGCAGGTCAGTTGACCTTGAGTTATTATCTTTTATTCATACCTTTGTTAAAACATTGGGAAAGGGTTCAATAAAAGGTCAAAGATTTCTTGAAGGGGTCAATCAGCAAAAAACTGGGGGTGTCATAAGCAAGAAAGTTCCCACCAAACTCCGCAGTTTCTTAAATATAAATCCTCTCAGAATTTAGATGGAGTTAAAATCTGTCCATGCAGAGCTCTGTATAAAAGATTAGAAACTTTCCTCCTATTTTTATCTAAGAACACCGAAAAATGAATGAACCAGGTATATAAAGTCGCCCTCCCTATCTTGCAGGACATAAAAAAAGATTTATTTGAAGGAAAACAATATAGGCATCTCTGCCTATAAAGGACTTGGTTCACATAATTGTATATTGTGTGAACAGCAATGTCTAATACAATGCATCAAATATCTGTAACTTGGGCAAATATAACCAGCCATGAAACATTTCTTAGCAAAGATGACATGTTAAGAAATGAATATGACTCTCTAAAATTATTTTTAAAGAGGAAGCAGAAAATACTGATGGATATTAATGTGTAGTCATAATAGAACCAAGAAATAAAAATTCCCTTGTGTCCACTTAGTCAAGAAATAGCAAAACTAATAACTCAAGACTAACATAATTCCTTCCTTCATCACTATCAACAAAATAATTCCCACCATTTAATTTTTCATTTACTGATTTATATATCAATAATATAACCCAACTATCTTCATCCTCTTGATTTGCCATATGTTACTGCAAATGTGGGTTGGCATAGATAGACAAATAAACCTCCATACCCACATGCTTTTACCAGCTTTTATTACATAGGTTACAAAATTTATTCTTCGCACACCAGCTCTCTCATGACATATTCATTGTGATAGCTGTTCCAGCCAACTACTCTCCATTAAAATCTCGCTTTCACTGAGATATACAACCACTAAAAATAATTTTTTATGTAAAAAGGAAAACTATTTGGATAAAAATATAGTACTGTGTGTGGGACTCTTATTCCTTGAAGCTGTTGGGTGATGTCACAATTAGCTGGGGAAGGTAACTGATAAATTCAACAAGACTTTAGTAAAATATTATCTCTCTCTTAAGAGTCCAACTACCTTTTTATTAAATATAGCAAAACTGGTACTTCCAGTTTCTTAATACTCAAGAACCAAATTTAAACAGTTAGCATAACAGACTTAGCAAACCAAGTACAAATTCTTGATAAGACTGATTGCATTTCAATATGCACAAATACCCTTGGGAATACGATGAATCCATCTCTTAGTTCAGTATAAACATGATTTTGAATCAGTTCAATTAGAACTGGAAAGGAATCAAAGTAGGTTCTTAGAAAGGGCAACTAATCATGGAGAAGAAAACTAAATTAAGATTCCCAGCCTGTGGGACAGGGTAACTAGTCAAAGTTAAGTAGCAAAATCAGAAACTGGAGTCTCTCACTTCAGTATTGTGCTCAACTTCATTTTGGCCACAACTGTGGCAAGTCGCATAGCACATCGTCCTTTCCTTGAACAACATGTCATTAAGAAAGGAGACCTGTGCAGGAGCAATGGCATTCCAAGCAAAATTTTATCATTGACTGATTTTAACAGCATGTCAACCCATCTAGGCTTATGTTCCTTGGAGTTCGGGAATCATGTTCATTGGACATTTATATTAACATTTTACAGTTTTGTATCAAGTATTCCTATCAAATGCAAATTATTTTCAGTAATATGGTTTCAAGTATTCCTTCCTAATAATTTTCAAATAGACCAATTCAACCCAAAGATTGGACAAATTGGGTTATAGTGGGCCTGGGAGTAATGGCAATAGAATGTTACTTTAAACTCCCCAGATCTCCAGAACTGGAGCCTCACCTTCAGAGGCAGTTTATTACATCCAGGATATCCCTTTTTGTGGTGGTGGTGGTGGTGGGGGCTATTATCTATCTGCTGATGATACAGTCAGTATATTGTAAACCTTCACCCACTGGTTTATCATTGTTTTGTCAATTCAAGGATAGCTCTTTCTAATTCCTTTAGCTTAAACTTCCACCTGACAAGGCTATATTTTTATTATATTATTATTGTTACAATCAACTCAAATTGTTTGCCCAAAAATTTGGTCTTCAAAAATCAGCTTATACATAGTTTGCCGTGGTATGTTATTTAATGTAAGTTAATGCGTGATTCATAACATCTGAAATCAATATAATCAAAGTTTTGTTAAATGCAGATGAAAAGAAGGCACTTTGTTATTTATTTTGAAAAAATTGAGAAAAATAGAACCTAGTTTTTCCACTTTGAAGTCTTCTCTATCAGTGTCTTTCATATTCAAATAAAAAAAATCTCAACACAAACTCATAAAATTGTTTCATGAAAATAACAAAAGGCTGAGTGTGAGAATAAATTAAAACAAAAAAGGAAATGTAGATGGCACACTAATAGAAAACTGTAGTAAATCACTTGAAGAGATTTCCCTGATAAAATTAGAAAGTATATAGGAAGGAAATGGTGGCTGTTAAAAAAATGCTTTATTTGGGTCTTATGATCAAGGTGTGGAATAGTTTATGGGGATGTGAACTGGCTCACAGCCAAAAGTACAAGTAGTTCTCCCAATGTGTATAATATGCAAAATAGTCCTATGGTAAAGGTATGGCAAGAATTTCTTTTTTTCTTTTTTGAAAAGCATTGTTATGTATCAGTGTTATTTTTGACAAGAATTTTCTTTTAGCATTTAACCTTTTGTTTGCATTTTTTGTCATCATTGAAATTCACTCTGGTAGGTTATTCTAAAACACTGTGAACTTGTCCATGCTGCTAACAATGATATGAAGTAGGGTGTTACATATTAACCTTTGACAGCCAGTCATTGTGGATTTCATAAACAGGATATGCTGCAGTGTCTTAAGGAACTGTGGAAATGAGTTATGTGAATTGCACTGGAAGGAAAAATGTGTGGGCATCAGAAAATTACATAATGATGGAATTTTCTACTCCAGGGGTAGTCAGGCAGTCAGTTGGGGATAGCAATCAGGTGAGAAGACAAGATGGATCATCTAGGGTGCCCATCAGGAGAGGGACCAGGCAGCCCCTGGGCTAAGAAGCCAGCTCTGTATGAAACCTCCTGTTATAACAAGAAGTAGGGCTCTGAAATGTGTCACAATGTGGTGCAATCATAGCAGTTCTTTGTCTCTCTCTCTCTCTCTCTCTCTCTCTCTCTCTCTCTCTCTCTCTCCCCTCCAGCCATTTCAACCCTTTCATGGTAATAAACAAAAAGTTTATATTTTCATATAAATCAGTTGCTGTCACTTCACCTCAGATATACAACAATGGGGCTTCTCCTGTGGATTTTTTTTATTATATGCATGAATTATATTTTTTTTATTATATGCATGAATTATATTTTTTTTATGATATGCATGAATTATATTTTTTTATTATATGCATGAATTATATTCTTTTTATTATATGCATGAATATGATAATGGTCAAAGTTGTTGAGTATGAAATAGTTCATTTTGAGAGGCTGTAAAACACGTCCATTTAGTGAAGTTGTCAATGAAGCTTGAGCTGAATATTACATTAAAATATACTACATAGCATACAATGCTGTAAGCTTACTTTCATACATAAAGGTATGAGTAATGTGTGATATCCTGCCCGAGTGGAGGGGTTGGGTAAAAAGGAGGTGCCCGTGGTGTAATGGTTATCGTCATAGGAAATGGACACGGCAACACAAGTTCAAATCGTGGATGAGATTGATTGCATTTCACATAGCACTAATACCCTTGGGAAAGGTATGAATCCAATTATTCTCCCTCCAGCTATGGGTAAATAGTAGGGCAGACTGTGTTCTTCAGCCTTGGTGAGGCAACTAGTCTAGGAGAAAGAAAACTCTGAATTCAAACCTGTTAAACTCCGCTTAAAAATTGACCTTGTGTTATATCCTACCTGAGAGGAGGGGTTGGTAAATATGATAAAGGTATGAGTAATAATCCCATGCAATCAAGATCAAAAGAAACTCTTCTCAAATATGCCAGTCAAACTTTCATACCTCTAAGACACTTCACACAGATCTATGTGCTATAAATAGTTTGTGTTTTATTGCATATCAACCCTTGTGGGTTATTCAATGCCAAATCTTGAGTGTTGGTTAGTTAAGTTTTATTGTATATCTACAATTATTGGTTTTTTAGAACCAAATCCTGTATATATATAAAGACACTTTTAATGGAGGTTGAGTTCATTTTTTTGCTCGCAGTAAAATAGCTTCAAGTATTACAATTCAACGGTAACAATTCAATTTAATATCAGTCATATGTTTGCACATATTTAAATGATTTATAAGTAATTTTATTCTTAAATGAGTAAGAACTAAACTTTTTTGCACACATGTATTGCTATTGTTTCTACATAGATTATTTCACTTACTGCTATCTAACACTCAACATTACTTTTTTGTTTTCAGACAATTTAATGGTTCCAAGTAATGCTACGTTTCACTAATAATTCAATTGGACATCAGTCATTTGTTATAATACTGTTGAATGGTCAAGAGGGTGTCCTCGTGGTGTAATGGTTAAAGCGATGGACTGCAAAATCGTAGTAAGCAAGTTAGAACTCCAGTCACGCTATTACATTCACTTTCGGACAAATACCCTTGGGAAAGGTATGAATCTCCTTATCCTCCCAGCTATGGGTTAAATAGTACCAATACTGTTCTTCTAGGAGAATGGCTTTGGCATTAAATAACCTACAAAGGTTGATATGCCATTAGACAAAGAAACTGAAAGAAATTGAAACTGTTAAATGGTTAGAGTTCTATTTCTAACAATTCAATTCAATATAAGTTTTTTGTTTTTTCTGAGTTTAAATGTCAAACAGTTCTATTTGACCCATAGATAGAACCTGACCAGGTGCTACCACTGAGGGTCAGGGTGGACCTGGCTAGGAAGGGGTTCTCTACATTCCCCAGAGCTCCAGGACTGTAGCTGAACCATCAGATCGTTTAGTGTCATATCCAATATACTTGTTAGCTGCTGGGGAGTCTCACCCTTCAGCAGAGATGCAGTGAGTGTATTCTACAACTCCATGTGACTGGGCTGTTGAGAGTGTGTGTGTGTGTGTGTGTGTGTGTTTGTGTATGTATATATATATATATATATATGTATATATATATATATACAAACATACACACACTCATAAAATTTGTAAATGAATAGTTTGTAGACAACATTTCTAAATGAGCCAGAGCTCATTGGTTTCCACACAGTTAAATGGCTTCGTGTATTGCAATTTAACACTTACAGTTCTATTCAACATTATTCATTTGTTTGCACAGTTAAATAGTTTCGAGTTCAGTAAATGATTAAATATTTCTTTTTGTTGGAACCCAAACAGGTACTTCCACTCTGAGTCAGAATGGACCAAGGAGTAATGGCAATAAAGGGGTACTTCGTATACTTCAAATCTTCTGGACTGGAGCCTATCAGATAGACACTCACTGTGGGGAGGTCTTACCTCTGCAGTGATGCAGTTGGTGAATTCTACAGCCCCAGCTGTCTAGGCATGCATATGGCATAAAATATTATATGTGTGTGTGTGTGTGTATATATATATATATATATATATATATATATATATATATATATATATATATATATATATATATATAAAATGAAGATGAGTTGAGGATGGTTCTATTTGAGAATATATAAGAAGATTCTAATAAATCTCCAGGAGTGCTTAATGTATGATAATTAATGTATGAATTCCTTACAGAGCAAATTTCATATAACTGAAAAATCTCAACAAAGCATCATTTGGCTATTATAAATCATTTCTGCAGCCAACTCTATTAGAGAAACAGCTTTTTCAAATAGTCATCACACAATGGAAAGAAAAAAAATTTATATCTTTTTAAAGGACTCTTATTTATTAAAAAATAAAAGACATGAGAAAAAGGTTTGTGTCAAAAAGGATGTAATGTCATTGTCTGGTGTCATGTATCCTTATGTATCTAAATTTTTTACACAACTCTGAAACTGACAGCTGAAATAAATTTTTTAATAGCTAAATGACTGTTTGTTGAGTATTTCAATTTCAATTCTCTCTCTCTCTCTCTCTCTCTCTCTCTCTCTCTATATATATATATATATATATATATATATATATATATATATATATATATATATAACTCTTTCATTCACTATTTTGTGACTCATTTGTTTAGTTTTTCTCTGGCAATAACACTTTCTAAGTTATACATCTTGTTATATTCATTCTTGTGAGGAAACTATATTTGATCAACTACATTGTATCCCTGATGTCAAACATTGGCCATGCTTACATTCAGACAACTTTAACAAAATATTCCAGCCTAATCGGTCAACTGTTATAAGATTGATGTTATATTGACAAAAACAAAAATGAACGGTTAAAGTAAAAGCAATTGTCTTAAAAAGAATTCCCTTCACATTCAAAACATTTAATCCAGTGAAATTTTCATTGATCAGAGCACCTCTGCAAAGAATTATAGCTTCAAATGATGATTCTTAATATGAACCATTTGATCAGTCATATGGCTTCAAGTAATCCCATTGAAAACTATTAATTTTCAACCAGATCTATTTGATTCATAGATTAGATCCTAACTGGTACTTTCATGCTAGATCCAAGTGGACCTGAGAGCAATGGCAACAAAAGAGTGGCTCATACCCAGGACTCTTTTTTTTTTATTATTATTGTGGGTGGGAATCTTATCTCTCGGCAAGGAATAAAAGTCTTAATTCAACATCAGTCATTTTTTTTGCAAACAGAGTTTATTGGTAATTTCCTTTTTAAATGAGTTACAACTAATTTATATGCATACGAATATTGCTATTGTTTTTAACATTGTCATATGGTTTCAATTATTAGTATCTAACATTTATAATTCTATTTAATATCCATCATTTGTTTGTACACAGTGAAGAGGTTACAAGTATTGCTATTTAACACTAATTATTCTATTGAACACCGTTTATTTGCACAGTCAAATGGTTCTAAGTGTTACGATGTTATTTTAATTTAGGCAAACAGCGAAAGAGTTTCAAGTTTTGCAATTTAACACTAGTAATTCTATTCAACATTACTCATTCATTTGCACACAGTTTAATGGTTCCAAGTATTGCTATTTATCATGTACAATTCAATTAAACATCAATCATTTGTTTACACACAGTTAGATGATCAAACAGATCTATTTCTATCAATTCAATTTAATGTAAGCCATTTGCTTGCACAGAGTTTAAATATCAAACAGTTCTATTTGACTCATTGATAAAACTTGTCTGTGTGGACCTGAGAGGAATTCTAATGAAGAAGTTCCCCATATTCTCCAAAGCTCTAAGACTGGAACCGCACCTTCAGATTGTTTAATGTCATAGTCAGGACACTCGTTGGGGAGGGGGGTGTTACTCCACTACGGTGAGTGTATTCTATAGCCCCTAGCTAACAGGGCTTCATTCAATTCAGTTGGTGTATTAATAGCTCACTTTCAGGGCGGCTTATGACTCTTTGGTATTCCACCTTCTCAACAACTAAGGAAATAAATGGACCTGGGAGTAATGGAAGTTAAGGAGTACACTTCCCAGAGCTCCAGAACTAGTGTCTCATGAAAGTGAGAAGGGTCTTAAAAGTTTTAGAGGCCCCTTCTGAGGGGCTTCAACAGAGACTTTTACAAGATGCAAGGACTTTCTTATTCCCTATGAAAGACAGTTTGGAAAATCACATGAGTTATACAAGAAACTTATTTGTAATAAAGTAGGTAAAGTTGGCGACTGTAGTCGAGGGCAACCCAAAGGCTCCCTTTTTGATTGTTACTACACCAAAGTGTAGGGGAGGGCATTACTCCTTTCCCAAGATTGACCCACTTTACCCTTGATCCTTACCTTATAATGCTGAGTGTTAAGCAAGGAGGCATCGAGTACCATTTTTTAAGTCTTTGGTATGACTCGACTTGGGACTGAACCTAGGTCGCCCGGGCCACTGGTGAATACTTCTTCATAACATATTAGAATGTATGGTTTTGCTTTGTCAGTAAAAATATTTCATTAATTACACTAAAGATATCATAAAGATTTTAAAAAAATATAATAAAATATTTTTTTTCAAATTTTCATTTTGTGATAAAGCCCTATCAATTAATTTCTTTTATCTCAAGTTTTACTTTTTAAAAATATTTTAACAATTCACTTGAGCCATCAAATCATCCCAATGAAAAACAGAACATATTGAAAAGAGACTTTATCCTTCATTATTTCCTCACTGTTATAGATTGATCACTCAAGTGAGGTGCAATAAAAAAAGTGAGTAAAAATTCAAAATGAAAGGAAATACCAGTCAAAATTAAAAGATTCCAGAATTTAGTTTAAGATTTAAAACAATGTCTTTCAGCAAGAATTGAGTCTAATGGTTGGCAATGTTTCACCTCAAATAAAAAAAATACATTTCATGTTAAGATTTGTCAAGATTCAGCATTTTCCTTATGAACATCTAACAACACAAACTGCTTACAAAGAGGATTCTCATAGTTAATTTGATTATTTATGTCTGGGTATTTTTTTTAGTGCGTGTGTGTGTGTGTATATATATATATATATATATAGTCTTTAACAAAAATATTTTTCACTTTGTATCGCATCATTAGAACAAAAGGATGTTTTAGATATTTAATACAGAAGTAAAAGAAGACTTATAATGGTCCATGATGATTTGATGCTTCTGTCTAGGAAGAAGTGAAATGTTTTCAAGAGTATTCCATCACTACTGTTATTATACTGAGAATTTGGATGATTGAAAATGATGTCCAGCATGAATACCGATCCTAAAAAATTATCATTCAGTTACAAATTAAGTTGAGTTACGGTTATCTCCAGACATACACTGGAGAAATTCTAAAGAATTGGTACTATTTCGTCAAGACATTATTTCATTATGAAAGTCCTCAGCCGTGTAAAAATCTTTACAGTTAAAAAATTTGAAGATTCAATCTTCATACTTAACACACACACACACACACACACACACACACACACACACACGTATATATATATATATATATATATATATATATATATATATATATATATAACGCTCCCCCATGGGGGTTGAGCACTCTGGCAAAGGAATTTTCTTCTGCCGCTCGCAAAATGCAAAGCTCTTTGAAAGAATTGAGCACTCTGGTAAATGATAGGGTATAAAAATATAAACAAACGGACGCTGCTGCTGCTGCTGCTTTTGCTACATAAATACCTTAAAAATTCCCTTAGCCAACATGGTACACTTGTTGGCCGAGCGGTCTGAGACTTTGTCTAACATAAAGTTGGATGGGTTTTGGTCCTACGTGTCTAGCCACACTGAAGAGTTCTGATTGAATGAAACAGTCTGTCTGTGGATGACAATATATATATATATATATATATATATGGAGGTGCTAATGGCTATTGTCAGAAGAAATGGACACAGCAGCAATTCAAGTTCAAATCTTGTACAAGTCTGTTTGCATTTCAAATAGCACTCTTCTCCTGTTGGAAAAGTTTGAATCCAGCTATTCTCTCTTCAGCTATGATTAAATAGAAGGGTAGATTGGATTCTTTAACCTTGGTATAGCAACCAGTCTTAGAGAAGGAAAACTGAATTCAAAACTTAAAATTTTCTCAAAAAAGGATCTTGACCTTGTGGAAAGGGGCTGAGTAAAATATGTAAACATCTGTCAGTCTTTCAAGATTATGGATCTATACTTGGTTCTTGGTACAGACCTGGGCAAAGGTATATGGAAAACCAGCAACTGCAAATGCTGCCACCAGTCTTTCTTCTTTATGACACAAGTGAATTGTGATTAAAAAAACAAAAAAAGCAAAATTAAAGATGGAAGAAAACACCAGTCAAAATGAAATTTCCCTCCATGACTCTCATCTTTCAGAGAACAGTTTGTTTCATTACCTTACAAGTAACCCTGCTGCAACAATCTCAGAAGAATTATTCTTGTCTGCTTTCTTCAAATTTTTTGTTCTTTTATTTGTATTACTTTTAAATCCCACCATATACACACACACATTAAAATGTTCTTGCTCCTTATTATACAACCTGACTGACACTAAATAAAAGAAAAATGGTTACAGAAGCTACTTATATCTCTTAAAAGCCTGTCAGTCATTAGAACAAGCTTTTAAGTATGTTTTACATAAAGAAAAAAACCTTTGAAAAAAAGAAAGAAATCAACATAAATGTTTAAGTATAATAGGATAAAAGTCAAGAGCTTTATTGTTGTTAATGGATATAGTAAACATTGTGGGTGCCTTTCTTTGGGATAATACTTAAGGAGCTTGTGCAACTGTCTGAAATGAGTTAGAGCCTAACTGTGGGACTCTTGTCTGATTAAGCTATTGATTGATATCAGCCTGTTTTACATTTTTTGTGTAGTTATTGCTTAAGGGGTTTTTTTGGGCTATACATGGTCTATTGAATACAAATAATTTCTAAAGAGATTTATTTGACCTATTGATGGGATTCAATATGGTACAGCCATTCTATGTCAAATTGGATGTAGAAGTAATGGCATTGAAAGAATACTCTATAGTCCCCAGAAATGAAGCCTCACCATCAGATGCAGTTTTGTGTCATATACAGGGCACAATTTTTTTGGCAGGGAATTCTTACTCCTTTGTTGTGGGATACTGTCCGCAGGCAGGGCTACAGATTATGCTAAGTTTTGTTAATACTAACATTAATATAATGAAAATGTTAAAAGTCACCCTTTATTGAATGTGCATACATAGTGTAAGAAACATTTGTTTAAAAATTGAGTTAATTTTACTCATTTTTGTGAAAGTCCTGATTGATCACTAAATAAAGTTTTGACATCTGAGGAAAAAGTGCAGCAGAAGCTAGAAAACTGGGCACACAAGTTTATGGAGTCAGTTCAAATATATCAGTAATGATTTGTAAAGGTTAAGAAAGGTTGATTTTGTGCTTTAAAGACTAGGAATGGTTTTGTATGGTTTATTTTATGACATCAACCACTTTAAAAAATTAAACAATTCCTAATTATAATATTAATCCTTTAAGAGAAAGTGTATTAAGTTCAAAATTATTTTAAATAGGTAATCATGTCATAGTTCAGTTTATTTTAATGGCATATTGATAAAGGGTTATTTAATGCTAAAATTTGATTCATTTGTAAATGTTTGATTTCATTAAAAAAGATTCACTTTTCCCCTATAATGATATTTTGTACACTTTTATATGGTTTCTAGTATTCCTATTCAATACAAATAAATTGCACACTTTTATTGTTTCAAGTACTTCTCATTATACTACTTTCTCGTATTATTTTGAAGAATTCTAATAATTCAAGTTATTACGTAGTTTCAAGTAATATTGCTATTTAATCATCCCTTGTGCATTTATGTTTTATGAATTAAAATCAATTTCTGAAAAGATCTATTTGACTCATAGATAGGACCCTTACAGGTATTACTACTCTGGGACAGAGTAGACCCTGGTAGTATGACAATGAAGAAGGTACTGTACTATCTCTAGAGCTAGAGCCTCACCACCAGATGTAGTTTAGTATCATACCAAAGATACTTTTTTTGTACCTTTTACATCCCTGCATATTCTACACCCAGCTGATAGTGCGTGCAATGCATAAACATATTTGAAAATAAGAAATGAATCATACAATTGTAGACTGTCATTTACAAGCCTTAGGAAAGATTCAGAAGCAGAAACAAAAAAAAAGAAAGAAAAATTGGTTCCATATAAACTTAGAGAAAGAAACATCAGTTGAGTATCAATTAATAAAATTGTTTGAATGATATACTGTCTTGGTATTGCAAATCAGATTATGACAACATAGCTGAGACAGTAAATTGTATTACATGCTGTATATTTTCCAACCTTTTAGGTTATCCTTTAATTCATTCCATACAACACCCCTGTTCTAGTCAGCAGTACCAAAAATTTCCAGGTACCAAAGAATTTATAAAATCATAATTGGAATTGTTTTTTTGATAATGGAATATATAATTTATTTCAAAATTGTCAGTCATAGAAAACTTGGGAAAACATTTTGGCTTGTTTTATTCCACAGAATATCAACCCTGTTATGATGTATATAGCTCCGTAAAACACGGGTACGAAACGGCCCCATGAAAGTGAGGCCGGCTCTGTAGGTTTAGCTCCCTTGAATGTAAATAAAGTCACTTCCTTATTAGATAGCTTGCGTGTTCATGTGTTATTTATTATCGCTCGCCATCGGCACCAGAACATGGTATCAGAGTGGGATTTTTTTTCTACATTCGGCGAAGTCATCTCTCCACACCTCGGATAAACACACATTACTTCGGAAAATAACTAAAATAGTGTATACGCACTGGCAAACTAATCCAACTACTCTTCGGACACCACGTGAACACATAAAACACGGAAGTCGGACCGGATCATTACACGGCACAAATCGGATACAATACCTCAGAGATAAGACTAATACTTCGGAATAATGGCTTATCCCATCCCACCACCGGAAAAAATGGACATGGACGGCGATTTGAGAGAGAACTGGTCCCTATTTAAACTCTCATGGACGAACTACGCCGACGCTACGCGCATTGATACCCAACCGGCTAAAGTCCAGGTAGGAACATTTCTCTCTATCGTTGGCAAGGAATGCCTAAAAATTATAAAAAATCTGCCCATGACAGAGGAGGAACGTGTGGACATCAACTCCACCATAAAAAAATTATCGGACTATTTCGAACCTAAATTAAATACGACATACGAACGCTACGTATTTAATTCATGTGACCAGGAAATAGGCGAACATTTCGATGCATATTTGAACAAGCTGAGAAAACTAATAAAAACGTGCAGATACAGCACGCTGGAAGATGAATTACTCCGCGACCGGATAGTGATGGGAACAAATAAAAAAGAAATTCGGACCAGACTCCTCAGTGAACCAGACCTAACACTAGACCGGACAATAGATATAGGTCGGAGCACTGAACAAAGGGACAGACAAGTTGACGTGATAGGCAGCAGAAAAACAACAGAAACAGTGCATTATACCCAAAAAGCAGAAAAAAGAAAACAGAGACGGGAGCATATCAAGGACTGTAAATTCTGTGGACTAAGCCATGACAAAGGCAAATGTCAGGCCTATGGATTAACCTGCGCAATCTGCCTAAAGCGTAACCATGTTGCAAGGATGTGCCAGTCCCAAGCACATCCACCACGGTCAAATAAACTGCCAGCACATGCCTTTGCATGTCCGTTACGTCAACGACAAACCTGCCAGCAGTGATGAAAGCATATATGCCTTGGACCCTTTGTCAGACCGCAAACACTACTACGCAAACATCCACGTATCCCCCTTAGGAGGCCAGAAAGTTCTAACCCTCAAGTTCCAAATTGACACTGAGGCAAGCTGCAGCACTCTTGCTCTTGTGGACTACAAACGCCTCACCACAGCACCCTTACAGCCCTCCCATATAAAGCTGAAGCTGTACGACAATTCCATTCTCCAACCCCTGGGAGCTGTAACACTGTGGTGCGAAGCAAACAACATCAAGAAAAAAGTCCATTTTCAAGTAGTGGACAATAATTCGCCATCCTTATTATCTGGACGGGCCAGCTCTGCACTCCAGCTTATAGCCTTCAACGTTGAATGCGTCAGACACCTGGATGAAGTTAAATCACTCACCAAGGAGGGTGTTCTCGACAACTGTAAAGATGTATTTTCTGGGCTGGGAAGACTACCAGGAGAATGCAAAATACAGATTGATAAAAACATCAAACCAGTTCAGAACAACCCCCGCAGAGTTCCACTACCACTCAAAATGGAGCTGAAACAAAAGCTGGAGGAATTGGTTGAACAAGGAGTGATAGCATGGGTCACAGAACCGACACCCTGGATCAGCAACATAGTTGTCTTTCGGAAACCCCACAAATTGAGGATCTGTATTGACCCATACCATTTGAATAAGGCAATCCAGCGTAACCACTACCCAACTCCAACAGTCGAGGAAATAGCGACAAAGATGAGCAAGGCCAGGCTCTTCTCGGTCGTAGACACTAAGGATGGGTTTCTTCAGGTTGCACTGGATGAGTTGTCTTCATACTTGACAACATGTTGGACTCCATTTGGCAGGATACGGTGGCTTAGAATGCAACTTGGAATTAGCTCAGCCCCAGAGGAATGGCAACGACGACTCGACCACTGTTTCGAGGGACTGGACAACACTCAAGTTATCGCAGATGACACCATAATATATGGTTCTGGTGAGAATGATGCAGAGGCCGACAAAAGTCACGACACAGCATTCAGAGCACTTATCGAAAGATGCCGGGAAAAGGGTTTAAAACGCAACCCCAAAAAGTTAAACGTCAAACAAACTTCTGTCAGTTACATGGGACACATCTTCAGTGCACAGGGCTTAGCAGCAGACCCGGAGAAAGTTAAGGCAGTTTCGCAGATGCAATACCCCACAGACGTCCAAGGTGTTCAGAGAGTCCTAGGAATCGCAAACTACCTTGCTAAGTTTACACCCAAACTAAGCACTGTATGTGAACCGCTGCGATGCCTACTGGACAAGGACTCTGTATTTGACTGGTTGCCACAACACGAAACGGCTTTCAGTAGGATGAAAGAACTCATCACTCAAGCTCCAGTCCTCCAATATTATGATGTTAACAAGGAAGTCTCACTGGAATGCGATAGTTCGGAGGTTGGTCTTGGAGCTGTAATAAAACAGGGTAGACACCCCATCGCGTATGCATCCAGAGCATTTACTAAAACGGTGCGAAACTATGTTCAAATTGAGAAGGAAGACCTCGCCATAGGACAACCTATCAGGGTGAAGTGTCATCCACAAAACCCTAACAGCGACTGGACGCCTGGTATAGTCACTAGCAAAGCAGCACCATGCAGCTACATGGTCCAGGTAGATGGACAACAGTACAGGCGAAACAGGATCCACCTGCGCCAACAGGCCACATTTCCTGACCGGGAACCCACTGAGCCCCTGAATATTCGCCCCCGGCAACTAGATACATTACCCGACCAAACACCAGCTGACCCCCAATACACTCCCATACAAACATGCACATCAGAGACACATGAAATCCAAACCCGTAGATCTAGTCGTCCTGTCCAAGTGCCAGCACGATTAAAAGACCACGACCAATCGAAAGGTAGATGCACAAAGCAAAAATTGAGGAGAAAGGGGAAGAAGGGAGAGAGAAAGAAAAAGAAAAGAAAAAAGCACATAGAGACCTTACTTTGATTACTCGGAATTTTACTAGCTTCATTCAAAAATGAACTTACACACAATTACAAAGTATGAACTTTTACAGCATCACACATCACCTTGAACTCAGTGTAAACATCACTTGATAAGAGGGATGTTATGATGTATATAGCTCCGTAAAACACGGGTACGAAACGGCCCCATGAAAGTGAGGCCGGCTCTGTAGGTTTAGCTCCCTTGAATGTAAATAAAGTCACTTCCTTATTAGATAGCTTGCGTCTTCACGTGTTATTTATTATCGCTCGCCATCGGCACCAGAACAAACCCAGTATAGTTTTAGTGCAAAAATGTGATGCAAATAATTTGGCTACAGTTAAAATCCTTTCAAATATTCCTATCTAATATTAGTAATTTTCAAACAGATCTATATAGCCCATGGCTAGGCCCCTAATGGATGCTACCACTCCAGGTTTGAAAGTACTTGAAAATAATCAGTACTGAAAATGTGACCTCACACTCCCCAAAGACTCAGAATTAGAGTCTCACCATCAGATGCAGTTTTGTATCATACCCAGGACACAATGCTTTATCTAAGAAGCAACAATAATAAGATGGATTCATTTTTTTATTTTTTGTCTCTGGTTATTTTATGCCAAGAGGTTTGGTAATCCTATTAATTTTATGTTCATATTTACATCTTTTGCGCAGTTGTTTCTGAAGAAAACCATCCAAGTAAGATGAACAAGATATGCTGATGTTTTGTAGACTTTTACACATGGACACATCAGTATTGGCTGACCATTAAAGACTTACATCAGCTTTGTGCAGACACTAGATGTTGTCTAGAAGGGCTGCCAACAGAAATGGTCAATAGGAATACAGAGCAAGAGAGAGTCAAAGAAACTGACATGCAAAAAAATTAGACCATGTGCAAAAAAATCTTAAATCATCAATTCATTCTTAGAATGAATTGATGATTTAAAATTTTTTTGCACATGGTCCAATCAAATAGGAACAATTTTTAAACAAATCTATTCAACCAATAGTAGAGACCCTAAAAGTTATGACCTCTCTTGGTCAGAGTAGACCTGGGAGTAAAGGCAATGAAGGGGTTCTCCATATTTGATCAATAGTTGAGACCCTAAAAGGTACAACCACTCTTGGTCAGAGTGGACCTGGGAGTAAAGGCAATGAAGGGGTTCTCCATATTTGACCAATAGTTGAGACCCTAAAAGGTACAACCACTCTTGGTCAGAGTGGACCCGGGAGTAAAGGTAATGAAGGGGTTCTCTATACTCCCCAGAAGTTTAGAACAGGAGCCTCACCATCAGATGCAGTTTTGTGTCATACCCAGGACAAGATTGGTTCGTTTTATGGCATTTCAACCCTTGTTGGTTTATTTCAAGTCAAGGTAGTTTTTTTTTTGGTAATTACATGTTTTCAATTAACTGTTCCTATTTAATTATAATAACACTTTGAGATGCTTTCAAGTATTCCTACTTAAACATAATTGATTTTCTGACAGTCATATTTAACACATGCAAGGAATTCTGATAAGCATTACCATTCTAGGCCAAAATGGAACTTGGAGTAATGGTAATAAAGGGATACTCCACACTCTTCAGATCTCTAGCACTAGAGCCTCACCACTAGTATCACACCTAACACACCTCTTTTTGTGGGAGCAGAGGATCTTATCTCTTTGATGGGATATAGTGGGTGTATTCTAACCCCTACCAACAGGCAAAGAAAATCCATTGTTGATTGAATAATTATGCAATCAATTTATATGAATAAAATGCCTTATAAAATGCTGGGAACATTTTCATCAACCTTCTATTAATGGTTTTAAAGATATTTTTTAAAAAGTGATGTATTAATGCATTTAGTGCCAATTATGTTTTTTGCTACTTTTCATGTTTACTGTTTTACATTTACTACCAAACATTCTTTTTTTGAATTTTGCACATTGTCTTCATTTTATCCTGGGACTAATACTTGCTTTTTAACAATGCTATTTAATCTCTTGGAAACTGACTTTGTTCTATTTGTGGCTTATATACAACAGCATAAACAATTTCCACCATTTGATTTTGAAATCAACACGAGACAGATATTTAAATCTACTGTTCCTCTTGTCGAAGAAGGAAGTCTTATTGCAATTCTTTTTTATTTCTCATCTGTTCCATGTATTTTTCTTTTATGCAAAACTTATAAATGAATGCTCTTTTTCCTAATCTTTTTTCCTGAACAGAACTTTACCCAAGTTATTGATATCCAATACTTATGAATTGTTCTTTTTAGCTATTCAGTTTGTTCTGACAAGTCGTTTACTCTTTAAAAGCTTTCTTCTCTCATTTACCTTTTTTCTTTTGAAAGAAAAAAAACACAGCAAAACAAAAACATACCTTTTCTGGAGGTATTAACCATCTAATTTGTAGATTTTATTTAAGTGCCTTTTTTTTAATTCCTGTTTTGCTCAGCAGATTATGTTTAATTTTAACTTCAGTCCATTTCAGTGTTGTCTGCAAATGTGTAGGTTTACTTTAAAAATAAAGATAAAAAAATAAAATTGCAGAAAGGTCCTCATTATCTTGACTGTCTGATCATGCATATATATTTATTCAAGCCTAAAGCATTTTGCCAAGAAATTGCACTTTGTTATAACCTTTCCAAGCAGAAAATTAGCCAGAAAGCATTTCATAAAAAAATATATAAAAACATGAATATATGGTTTAAAAATAGTTGAATGATTTGAATTTCACATGTATGTGATCTATTCAGAAAGTATCCCGCCATTTAAGAAAAAAAGTCTACCTCGGGCGATAGAACCTTAGTCCTCTTAAAAATAGATTTTCAAGTTTTAATCATTGAGCAAAGGCCTATTTTTCTTTAAGCCTACAGAGGTTTATCCAACAAACCTTACATTACTTAAGTATTGTTAACTTCATTATCTATTCAAGTGAGAACTTTTATTTTTTACATCAAACTATTTTCATAGCATAGATATTTTCTTATTAAAAAATACAAATTTAACATTAAAGAAAAGCTTTTTTTCCCAACTCAGAAAAATTTGGTTTTGATGTTATTACTCAGATAGTGGATTTTTATAAAAATCATTATCTGATTTGAGTTCTCTTGATTTTTTTCTTTATTAGTAATATAGTATCATTTGAAGCTGAAATCTTCAAAAGAAAAAAACAACACATGATGTATGTTTACAACAGTGGATCAAAATGAATGTCACCAAGTACACAGATACTTAGTAGATTTTCATCTGAAAATGTTTGGTCATGTTGCCAATTGAGGCATGAATAGCCTGGTAGGGACCTTCCCACCTTCTACATCTGGTTTGAATTTAAAGTTTTCCTTCTACAAAACTGGTTGCCATAATAAAGCTAAAGTCTGTTCAACTATTTACCCATAGATTGAAGGAGAATTGCTGGATTTATACATTTCCCAAGCTTATTAGTGCAATAGAAAATGCTGACAGCCTCAATCAGGATTTGATCTCAGGTAGCTGAGTCCACTTCTTATGACTTAACAATATGCCACGAGTGTCACCAATTATGTTTACAATAGAAAATGGAATTTGTAAGCCATGTTCAAATTCTTGCCAAATCTATTTGAATTCATGTTGTACTAAAGTCCTTGTGAAGGCCATAAATCTTTCTATTCTTTTGCAACCTATGAGCAAAATAATAGGGGTGATTGGTAGGTAACCACTAAAGGAGAAGTTTATCTAAATTTAATAAAGGATTAGCAAACTGAGGAGATAATTGCTTCATAAAAGCAAAAAGAAAATGATGAATGGCTGACTTCATCTCACAAAAACAACTTCCAAGTAGAACTGTCTTGATGGAATAAGAATGATCACAAAATAAAATACACTGACCAGGAATAAGATTATGTTGAAAAGTATTTGTGAAAAAAATCTTTTTATCATTAAGCAACAAACTTATTGATTCATCAGTGTAATTTTTATCATTTTATTGAGTTTGAATATAAACGTTTGATTCATTTAGAGTTGATTTTAACTGTTTTCTGGAGCAAAGCATTTTTATTTCAATTGTATATGATTTATTTGAAATCAAATTTATTTCCCTTTATTCAATATAGCTCTTAAAATTTATCTTCATTCATTTCTTTGTAATGTAAATAATTATTTATAAATGAATAAAACTGAGAAATGAAGGTTAAGAGAAATTTCATTTTTTTAATTTTTTCTTTCATTTTTTTAATTTTTTCTTTCATTTATATCACATTACTTCTGTAGAAAAAAAAATGAACAAATAGATTTTAACAAAAATTCAGACAATTGTATTGATCTTTAATAAATTTGTACAATAATACCAGTACGGAAAAAAAAAGCAAGGACACCACTTATTCAACCCTTAATCAGACATGGTACTGTAATTTCTTTGTCAGGTCAATATGAAGGAACAGTTTTGAGATTAGATAAAAATGCAATTTGGTTATTGCTTTCAATCTGAAGCTTGTAATTAATTTTGTGATTGCATTTAACATTATATAAGTGTGGATACATAATCTACCAACAGCAGATCCAATAAATTGCAACTAACAATATTTTTTTATAAAAACATAATTTTCTAAACCAAAATATAAAGACTGTACATATAAAAAAAAAGATGTATATTATTAAAGATTATTTTAAAACTCTATAGCAGGGAATCTCTATAACCAAGAAAGCAGAAAAAATTGTTTGTTTTGAGCATATACTTGCAATTTTAATTTGTGTGTATGGGATGATTGTATTTTTGGACTGCTGCATAATCATTTTTGGATAAAGTTTTGATGCTGAAGAAGTGAGGTAATACATGATATATAATATCTGTTTTAGTTGTATGATATCTTACGAGAAGTTATAAAATCTTGATAACTTCAGCTTAGAAAAATCTTATTAGTTGGAAAAAAAAAATTGCCAGAAGGTTTATTTATGTGTGAATCTGTATATATTTGTAAAATTGTTTGTTTTTGCATACCCTCACACACACACACACATATATATATATATATATATATATATATATATATATATATGTGTGTGTGTGCGTGTGTGTGTGTGTGTGTACTTGGGAAGCAGTCTTTTATATAAACATGTTTGATTAGATAATAAAGACACATTTTGACTAAATAATTTTATTAAGATCCTTTCAAGTTTCCTGATTAGTGTCTTGGTTCCAGGCTGGAATTGTTGGATGAATTTACCAAAATTGTCCCAAACGCTTTCGGACATTTCATAGGCCATCATCAGGGGTTGCTTGCATGTATAAAGAGTGTTTTTAAAGAGTTTTTGAAAGAGTTTTCTATGTTTTTATAACATAACAAAATTACATAAATGCAGTGTTGGATAAAATTGAGATGCTGATGAATTTAAAAAAAAAACAGAACGCTATCAACGGAAATAGAATATTATCAAGAAATATGGAATATTTAAAAAAAACACAAAAAACTAAAGGCATTTAAAAACATTGTCGCTATTTTCAAATTAATTCTATTCATTTTAGGTTTTTTTGTTTTTATATGTAGGGCTTCTAGTATTTGTTGTTGTAGCTTATTAATTTCATGTGCTATTTCCATTGATAGCATTCTGTTTTTTAAATTCATCAGTATCTCAGTTTTATCCAACTCTGCATTTACATAATTTTGTAATGTTATAAAAACCTAAAAAAAACTCTTTAAAAACACTCTTTATACATGCAAGCAACCCCTGATGATAGCCTATGAAAGGTCTGAAAGTGCTCGAGACAACTTTGGTAAATTTATCCACCAATTCCAACTGGAAACCAAGACACTTATCAGGAAACTCGAAAGGATCATAATAAAATTATATAGACAAAATGTGTCTTTATTATTTAATCAAGTATATATATATATATATATATATATATATATATATATATATATATATATATATATAAGCATTTGTGTGTAACTGTGAGCCAGCAAAGAATGGCTCTCAGAAATATTAGAATACACTAACTTAGAATACAAGCTATTCCTTCTGCATTTTGCCACTGAATGACATTTTACCAAGTCTGCAATTTCTTTGAATGCCATTTTAATCATTCTAATTCTCAATATAATGGTGATAACTAAGAAATACTAATTAGAATCCTTCCCTTCTTCCAAATGAGAAGCATCAATATCATCATAGAGTGCTGTTAAATATTAATACTAATTAGAATCCTTCCTCAAAAGAATTATCCATATCATGGACTGCTATTACAATGAGAACCTAACATGTTCATAATTAAAATAAAGATATACTTTAAAAAGAAAATCAGTTTATAAGATTATCATCTTAAACTTCAAAAGTGTGAAAATTTCGACCAAAAATTAATAAACAACAATACAAACTATAAGAATAAACAGTCAGGATATTGGAATGGAATTTGGTATTGAAAACTATGAAATGTTGATAATGGAAAAATAAAAACAGAAGGTATAGAACTGCCAAATCAGGAAAGCATATGAACTTTAAGAGAAAAAAATTACAAGTATCTGAGAATTTTGGAAGTAGACACAATCGAACCGATCCAAGAAAGGAAAAGGAGTACCTCTGAAGAATAAAACTTCTCAAAAAAACTCTACATAAGAAACTTCATCAAAGGAATAAATACCAGAGCAGTCCACCTTATAAGATACACTGGACCATTCCTAATATGGACATGGGTTGAACACAGACAAATGGACCAAAGTACAAAGAAATTGATAATGATCCAAAGATCTTACACCCAAAAGATGACACAGACTATGTCTCAAGAAGAGTAAGAAGGGAAGGTACTATTTACCAACCCCTCCACTTGGGCAGGATATGACACAAGGTCAATTTTTAAATGGAGTTTAACAGGTTTGAATTCAGAGTTTTCCTTCTCCTAGACTAGTTATCTCACCAAGGCTGAAGAACCTAGTCTGTCTTACTATTTACCCATAGCTGGAGGGAGAGTAAGAAGGGAAAGTGACAGTATTGAGATCTACCTAGATGCAAGGACTCAAGGAATATACTAAAAAGAGCTAAGAAAGATTAATTACAGCAGCCAATAACAGCAGTGCCAACATGAACAGAAAAACAATCAAGTCTATAAAATAAAAACAAATGAGTGAATACTTCAAATGACAAACTGAAATTACACACATGATGACTTCAAAACCTCAACAGAAAAACAATCTCTTAATAGCTGCATGAAATAATGCCATCAGGACCAATTATATCAAGGTGAAAATTGCTGATATGCAATACAATAGCAAGTGTAGGTTATGTGGAGACAGAAGAGACAGTTAATCACATAAGCAAATGCAACAGGTGCAAAACGAATACAAAACTAGATATGTCTGGATAGGAAAGGTGATCCACTGGTAATCATGCATGAAATTAAAATTTGATCATACAACCAAATAGTATATATGCAAACCAGAATCCATCCAAGAAAATTTGACAAAATTCTCTGGGACATTGAAGTACAAACAAATGATCAAATCCTGATCAGAAGACTGTTAATTCACAAGAAAAGATCTGGTCATTTAATGGATTTTATTGTTTCAGAAGACTACAATATGAAAATGAAAGACAAAAAACAGACTTGGATCTTGCCAGAGAGCTAAAAAAGCTGTGGGACAACAAAAAAGAAAGAATTGGAGATCAGAGGTAGAATTGATACAATACAGACTACTGCATTAAGATTAGCAACAATATTTAGAAAATTCCTAAAGATCTGGAGGGACTTGCTATCACACAGACTCCAGTAAAAGACCACAAGTTAAAACGGATGTGAAAAATATTGCAAAGAGTAAAAAATAATAATACAACCATAAATAAAAAAGCCATGTAACTATTTCTTCTTTTTCAAAAGTGAGACCAGATAGAAAATATATTGCAAAAAGTTTTGTGTATGTATTCATGTTTAGAAAAACCAACAGGCTGATATTGCCTTCCATTTCTCATTATTCTGTATTTTTTTTTACCAACTCTTCCATCATAAGTAGGGTGTGGCACAAGATCTGTTTTTCTAAGAAGAGTACAGTGGGTTTGAATTCAGAGTTTTTCCCCTTGTTGCCTAACCAAGACTAAAGAACCCATTCTGCCCTATTATTTGTCTATAGTTGTTGGAAGAGAGAATGATTCATGCTTTTCCCAAGGGCATTTGTGTGAAATGAAATTCATAATTTGAATTAGAGTCACTCAGTCCTTTCCCCAATAACAGTTATTGAACTGCTATAATAAGCATACCTCATTATTCTGTCATGAGACCAAGTTAGGATCATATGCATCCACACAAAGTATTACTGTTTTAGATATAAGAGTTTATTCTACTTGTACAAGGGATTATAGAAAATTTCTTAACCCAACAAATAAAGGAAAAAACCTTGACGCCACTAAAAAGCTATCCCATAGATCAACATATTGCCTAACATTGAAGTTTTTTTAAGCCTGGTTGGCAGGGCTTAGAATCATCATCATCATATTGTGCCGCTAGCACAGATATCCCTGACCCTCTCTCACCACTTCTCCCTATCGTTCATCGCTTCTGGCAGGTCTTCTGGGCTACATCCCATATCCTCACATAGCTGCTGAATGTATGTTCGTGCTGGTCATCCAGCTTTTGCCCGGCCATATGTGGGGGTCTATAGGAGTATATCACTTATGAACTTGTCCCTGCTTCTCCAGCAGTGTCCTGTATGTCTGGTTTGTCTAACTTGGATAGTTTTCATGATGGGAGGCAGGTGGCTGCATAGTTGGTGTCTTGTGGGGTGTTGCCACCAGGACTTGTTCAAGATTGCTCGCAGCATTTATGCAAACAAACTTAAACAGTAACACAAAATATATAAATGTAAATGTTACATAACATATTGGTGAAATGTATTATGGACATTAACGGTAAAATTTGAATAACTGTTTAATGGCTGGAAAGATACTGGAAGCCAACTCTGTTTAATCGGCAGATTATGACCCAGAGATCAATTTAAGAAATTGGCTGGGATTGGATAATCTCATTCAAGTGAACCAGGGGTTCTAGAAATTTAGAAAACAGGTTGAACAGTTAATCGGCTGAAGAGAACAGCTGATTTCCATGATACTCATCTATCCCTATAAAGGTTGTGCAGATAAAATGGATGTATCATAAGAAATAAAATATGTGTATATAAGAATGGTGTCTGTATTGTTATCCAAGCAAAGAAGAATAAGGACTGTTGAGTTTACCATAAAGAACCAGACCACAAAAGAAGATGTGAAACAAGGTGACAACAACAAAGATGGGTTCAGGAGACAGAATGGTGATTAACAAAAGATGAGGCCACTGACTAATATAGAAGATATAAGCTTAAGTCAGAGCAAAAAAAAAAGAAGGTCTATATAACACAATGAACATGATTCCCTGATCTCTAGGCTTAAAATAACCCAAGAGATTGATATGCCATTAAAATATCTGTTTGATATAAGATTGAATAGAATAACAAAAATTTGTTCAACAATCATTAATTTTAATGGACTATTTAAAATAATAATTTATTAATAATATTTCACTTTCCACACAACCATAATAATTTCAAATACTTAATCAGTTCAGAGTTCATATTCATAATTACAAATTCTAATATTTTTCTTTTCTTAATTATTAACATTTCATAACAAACTGCATTGTTAATTAGGTTGCCATCACAACCTTGTAGACAGTTGCAATATTCTCTAATATTTTTTTTCTGAAATTAAATTTTTTTTCCTCAAATCATTACTTCTTTGTGTTCTTACAGAGTGTATAAATGTATCAATTTGCTACCAAAATGTTTTTCACATCTTATCCTCTTCCATTTTATCCATATATTTATTCAGTATAGAAATATCAATATTCCTCTATCAATTCAATGATGATCATCACCACCTAAACTGAAGTTTATCAAATGAACTACAGAAATTTGGTTTTGTTTCTTTGTCATAAGCTCAATTTTAAACCTATTTTGCTTTTCAATCTTTAAATTTTTATAATAATCGGCATTTCTAATAATGTTGCCGTGACAACCTCACATGCAGTTGTAACTTTTTGCAATATTTTACCCAAAATTTAAGAATTTGATGGAACTCTTACAGAGTGAAATGTAGTAATAAATGCATGAACACTCAACCAAATTGCTCTCATTTAGGAGATCTGTGTAGTGTGCAGTCACTCTTTTGTTACAATTACTCCCACGTCTTCTCTGACCTGAACTAGTTGTACATATTTGAGTCCTAATTATGTGTGAAATAGATCTGTTTGAAAAACATCTCCACTCAATGCATTCCCATGTCATATTTAGTGTCATACATGTAACCTGTAATTACAGATAACAAGAATAAATTTATAATCAACAAATATGTGTTTGACACAAAATAAAAAATGGTAAAACAAAGGAAATGAGGAGCCAATCAAAATTGACCAAAAAAGTCTATTTGAAAATGATTGTTAACAATACTTGAAACCATATAATTGTTTGTTTTGGTTTCTTTGTTAAATGGCATATCAACCTTTGTAGGTTATTAAATGCCTAAGTCATCCTTTTAGAAGAACTTTAGTGGTACAATTTAACCCATAGCAGGGGGATTGGAGAATTCATGCCTTTCCCTAGGGTATTAGTGCAAAAATGAATATAATAGCAAAACTGGCATTTGAACTCACAATGATTTTGCAGTCAAGCATGTTAACCACAATGCCACAAAGACTTCCTAAATAGACAGGCGGTTTTGTTTTTAATGATAAATGCTTGTGTAGGATTAACTAACTTTTTGGATGAGCTGATAACATAGGAATGGTGCACCACTGTGCCTATGATTCTCTGAATAAAATTCCTCAAGGTTTTCAATTCAGAGTTTTCTTTCTTCTAGATTGGTGACTTTACCGAGACTAAAGAGCACAATCTGCCTTGCTATTTTCTCAGAGCTAAGGTAATAGACAGATTCCTGTTTTTTCCAAGAATATTTGAGTGAAGTATAATATCAAATCATCCAGGACTTGAACAAAGTTCAAGTCCATATCCTACAATGATTAATGTTATGTTATCTCACATAATCATATACTGAATATATATAGCCTGCCGTCAATATCTTTAAGCAAGGACTTACATCAAGTCTGTGTGGATACAGGGTGCAGCCTAGAAGACCCGCAAAGAGTAATAGATGGTAAGGATGAATGAAGAGAGAGAGAGAAAGAGAGAGTCACAAAATTGTGCAGACTGTGAGACTTGATGATGTCCTCGGTAAAAATTAATTAATATCAGGATGATTAAAAGTGAAATACCCAGCCTCTTTCCGACTAATTCTGGGTATATGAAGATGAAGAAATCTTAAAAAAGAAAGCCCATATATGGACATTTGATATTAATCTCACTATTCTCTATGCTAAACTTATTTTCAGCAAAAGGTTACCACTAAAAGGAACTCAATGAAGGCTGAACTCGCAAATAATAATGGTGTACAAGCAAGAGACCAACTTGCTAACCCTGACACTACAGTGAGGTGTAAAATCTGAGTTTAGTATGTCACAATATAAAATGAATAGAAGAGTGTTTTATACTACTCTCCCAAGGGGAAATGGCCAAACTTTATAGAAAATCACTATCAAAAATCCTAGCTCTAAGTTGGCTATAAATTATATCCTCTGGCATCAGCAAAGAAATATGTAGTTATATCAGTGACAGATTTGACCATGGGACATAATCTGTTTTCCTCTTGCCAAGCAGGTACGCAGATATTAAATACTCTCCTCAGAAACAGGTTTGCAGGCTGAAAACCATACTCTAAATCCTTTGCTTGCCAAAACTTTAGAAATAATATATCTTAAGATATGAATAATATAATAGTACTGTTATTGAAGAGAAGTATAGCAGATTTTTGTTCCAGATTTTCACCAATGTCTTAAAACAAGAATGAGGAAATATGAAAATTTCTCATCCCAACAAAGAGAATGGCATGTCTATAGGTTCAAGAAACTTGAGAAATAATGTGCCAAAATGGATTGATCTTAATGTCTTGTCAACTTGTTTAGGGTTATTCTATGCCCAGAGGTTAGGGAATTTTGTTCATATCAATATTTTTTATGTTTCTTACTAGTTTTTTAGCAGAATCCCATCAAATAAGAATAAGAGATCAATTTGACTTTTAGATAGGACCCTAACAAGTACTACCATTTGCGTCAGAGTGTACCTGGTAAAATGACGTGCCAAGTGTATGGAACAGTAGAATGAATATGTGGAATAGTATTCATGCTTGAGGTTATCATGTTCTAATGGTTACAATCATAGGAAATGGGCATGGTGATCTGAGTTCAAATCCTGTATGAGGATGTTTGCATTTTACATAGTACTAATACCCTTAGGAAAGATGCAACTCCAATTATTCTTCTTACAACTATGTGTAAAGAGTAGGGTGGACTGGTCTCTTGAACACTGGTATGGTACCCTATCTAGGAGAAGGAAAACTGAATTCAAACCTGTTAAACTCCATTTAAAATTTGACCTAGTGTCACATCTTGTTCATGTGGAGGGATTGGGTAAATATGTTTGTTATCATCCTGATCTTAACTAAGTTTTAATTAGTATATGATTTTGGATATTTATTCCTATTTTTATATTTTCAGAGCTCCAAGATTATTTAGATGGACAGCCAAATGAGAATGGTGTTTAGTCCCAGTGTATTATGTAAAAAGCATTTGGTTGGAAATTATCTGAAGGTTACTATGATAAAAAGGACACCTGTAGACAGGAAACAGTAGCAGCTAGAGGAACTAATCTAAATAACTCATCTCAGAAATTTTGACAAAACTTTTTTGCTTTTCATCCCTAAGCATCTTCAGGTACCCCTACTATTTCTAATTTAAGTAGAAGTGTTTACATAGTTTTAATTTGTGAATACCTTTTATGAATCAAGTTACCAACAAAGAAAAAAAAACTTCTGAAGAAGGCCTGAAAGTACAACGGTTAAAATGGAATCAACACCAATAAGTTAAAGACAATAATTCAGAATAATGTAAACATCTCATCTGATATCAAAAGGTAAGGATTGCATTTTTCTTGACAAAAAAAAACAAACCCTGAAAACTAAACTTGTAAAAATTAATAATAATTTCACAGTATAAAAGGTAATCATTTCAAACTAGTCCTCATCTTGGTTGTTTTTCTCACATTCCAGCTGACGTTCTCTCCAGCCTATTTTGGGTATGTATATCTATTTTTTTCTTTAGTAACATTGAAAATAAGTCCTTTTATTTGCAACCGGCTCATTGGCCTAGTGGGTAGAATGTTTGCTAATGGCCCGGGAGACTTGGGTTGAATCCCAGGTTGTGTGATACCAAAGACTTTAAAAATGGTACTTGATACCTCCTTGTTTAGCACTTAGCAATATAAGGTACATATCGACGGTAAAGTGGAGCAATCCAGGGAAAGGAATAGTGCCCTCTCCTACACCTCAGTGTTGTAGCGATTGAAAAGGGAGCCTTTGGGTTGCCCTCGACTCCGGTTGCCAACTTACAACTTACATTTGTAATTACTTATTTTTAGGGAAATAATTTTCATGATTTAAGATATCAACTTAGAAGAAAAAAAACCCATCTGAAGATTCCTTGAGAGTACAGTAGCCCAAACAGGATTAAAATGCCCAACCTGAAGACTATAGTACAAAATAATGTAAATAAATAATCAAAAATTTAGACAGATACGAGGCTTTGACTTTTATTCTCCCTTATAAACCTTTGCCTATAAATTGAATTGAACTGAGTTTTGAGAGAGTTTTGGGGATTTTAAGAATCTTTTGTTGTGTTTTCAATATTTTAACCGTTTTTGTTACAATGGTGTTCGTTAATAAAGAGTGCAGTGAGAGCTTTTATGGTGAAGTGCATCACTTTTTATTCTGTTAATGCAACGAAATCATTACAGAATTTTTTTATGCATTTAAAAAAAAGAAAAAAAACCCAAACATTCAGCAGATAACAATGAAGATTTGTGAAAGATATTTTATGCCACATTTCTAATACCTGGGATGTTAAAAGCCTCATATCACTTGTGAAAAAATAATTCTCAGTTGAATCAGATCAGATAAGTATTGTCAAAGAAAAAAGATTTGTACTTTTATTGATCATTGAAAAGAGAGGTAACTGAAAGTTGATGCAAAAGGTTTTGTCTACTTGTAAGAAGAATAAACAAAAAATCTTAGCATTGTATGAAAAATACAAACTAAAAACAAAAGTGGGATTTAATAGAAGTTTATTCATGGAAGAATGTATAGTGTATTTGTAAATAAAGAAAATTAGAAGGCAATAGTATTAGGTTAATACACAAAGGGAAAAGTTCTCAGCCCAAACAAGAAGGAATTTTTATTTACTTTCAAATTTAAAAAGAAACAAACCCTTATTGCATTTTTAGCAGTGTTAAAAGAAACTTGATTGGTTGATTTTAATGGCATGTCAACCAGTCTAGAGTTATTTTATTCCAAGAGGTTAAGGAATTTCATACTTTGTACAGTTATATTCAAAATTTTTGTGTAGTAGTTTTGTAAATATCTTTTTTGCACACTGTCTGATCAAATAAAATTCATTTTTAAACATCACTATTTCACCCATACATGTGACTCTAACAGGTACTACCATGTCAGGTCAGAATAGCCTTGGTAGTAATGGTAATGAATAGGTACTTCACTCTCCTCAGAACTTAAGCCTCACAATCAGATGCAGTTTAATTTCATCCCAGAACATATCTTTTGGGGAGCAATGTCTTTAAATGAAAATTTATGCACAACTGAACAACTTATAAAATGATTATTTTTAGATGAGCCAGTTCCCCAACCCAAAAAATATTATGAAGCTTGTCTCAATATAATTTCAACAATGGTTTTGAGTGAAACAAGATTATACAAATGCAGCATTATCTATATTTGTCAGACCTAGCTCCATGTGACTTTTCTGATTTCTTAAATTGAAAAATTATCTCAATGCTAAGATCTAACGATGTTAAAGACATTAAAAAAATGTGATAGCAGTCTCTGATCATATTAAAAGAGGTTTTAAAGGTTCTTAGAGCAATGGAAACTTACTGAAATAAGAGGGGACTATTTTGAAGAAAAAGTTTCATTTATTGTTCATTTCTATCTTGGAAAATAGTTTCAGTCTTTGTATATTTTGAACACATTCTGTATACTGATTTGGGATCCTCAATATTTGGTTTTGCTTTCTTTGTTTAATGACCCTTCAACCTTTCTAAGTAATCTAATGTCAAAGGCATCTTTGTAGGAGGACAGCAGTGGTGCTTTTTAATCCATTGCTGGTGAAATAAGGGAGTTCATACCTTTCTCAAGGGTATTAGTCAAAAAGTGAATGTAATTGCCCAACTAGCATTTGACCTTGCTTACCATGATGTCGCAGTTTAGCACATTAACCACTACACCACAGGAACTCTCCTTATCAGTATTCCTGAAAACAAATATTCTCAGAGTCTGAGAAAAAGCTTAGATGACTATTTAATTTTTCTTTCTTACATCCTCTAAACCTTGAATAGAAATTCTCTCTGCCCGTGGCATATCATGAGCATCCTTGTTTTTTTAGCAACAATAGGTTACTTATAAATAACTACTGTCTGCCCTTGTGTATTCAGTAATAACTTAACTTATTTGTATGAGGAAATCCTATGAAGATTTGTAATATAATGGCCGAGGGATTTCGTTTTATGCCTGTGGGTTTAGTTAAGCTGAGAACCTTTCGGCTCAGTGCATAGGTTACTTAGGTGCAACATTAACACAGGTGTTCATGTGTGCAGGTAGAATGGATGTGTCACTCAGAGATGTCACAATAGCCCAGATGGGAAATGGGGCTAAAGAGTGCGGGTGACGTCACGCACCGGAAGCACGCGGAGGATTTTGGGGATTTTGAAAAAATCAGTTTGTTGAGTTGAATTCTGCCTTGGGAGAAGACGGTTGGCTTTCGCTTGCTTGCCAAAGCCAGGCCAGTGGCCTTGTGGCGGGTGCCACACATGTTGGTGGGGGCAGGGCAGATGGAAAAGTCATCATAGAAAGATTGTGCGTCTCTCTTCCTTATGTCGAAACCTTTAACTCAAAGGTAATAAAAGGTTTCGTACCTGAACTAAGAAGTCATTACATGTTTTTCGTGTTTCGGGACTCCTATGTTCTATGTATATATGTTATGAACATTATATGTATGTTTGACATATCCATATCTGGCTATGGTATAGATTTGGACACTCCTATGTTCTATGTATATATGTTATGAACATTATATGTATGTTTGACATATCCATATCTGGCTATGGTATAGATTTGGACACCTTCATTACTTTATTCTTTCAGTACCAAATGAATAGTTTCATATTAGGCATTAATTTGTTGGCATTCATTTTTAGTTTCTTGGTCGCTCTTCATTGAGCAATTTCTGTGCCTTTACTTGTGCCATATTAACTGCAGTTTAGTCAAAATTATTACCACCTTCAACCCATAATAGTTTTTATCTAAGTTTCATACACTAAATATAACAAGTATAATAAGATTGAAGTAGTATATTACATATCATGTACAATAATGTTTCATTTTAGTGTCATGACCTAAGAGTTCATCAAAGTGCCACAGTAATTTGTAATGCAGTGGCAGGGTTTCCCACTCTACTAGTGATCCTGACAACAAAAAAAGATCAATCCCAAGGACCCATGTTATAGGAGGAAGAGTTGGTCAGATAAGACTTGAGGATTTTAGAAAGAGTTATCAACAGAGAAAGTCATAACGTAAATTTCAGGATTTAGCAAAACTGCACCTAATCCCCATTTTAGATGGGCTACAATTTGTTAAAGTGTTTTTTTGTGAAAGAATTTTTCTTTGATCATTTTAAGAAACTACTTCACTTCTTCCTGTTTATGAAACCAGCCCAAACAAGAACTTGTGACATCAGAAATAAAAATGAGTTGGATTTTTTTTTCACCCACATGAATGTATTTTTCTTACTATAATGGACAACTTATTTCATCTCTTTGTTTCTAAAACTTTCTTAGAGATATCCACTGTATAGCAAATTCTACTTCATGGCCTCTGTGATTATAATAACTCATGAAAAACAAATTTACCATGGGCACATGACTCTTGAAGTCAACATCTGCTGAAACTATTTGACAGTGGGGATTATAGATCAATCAATGTAGAGGATAGGATGCTATTTGACTTAGAAATATCATAAGATGAAAAGAAAACTTTGGGCTCATAAGTTGGAGTCTTAACACTTAAATGTCTAATCAACTAACGTGCCATATTTGAGGAAGTATAATTTTAAATTGCATAATTACTTCTGCCCAATATAACATTTGAAAACAAACTTATACTCATAGAAATGAACAACAGATCCTGGCAAGAGCTTAGAAGAGAAAATTTTAATTTTAATATATGACATCTTGAAAGGGAAAAAATCAATGGGAAAATTGTTAAAACTTGTATGGTTCTTAAAACATGTTTTAGTATAAAATTGTCTCTGGATAACATTGTATCTACTTGATTAATATTCAATACTGAATAACATGAATTCCTGACATCTACATATTTATACGTGGTGTATTCAATAAGTTTTCAGCCTTTTTTGTACAGGCATTTAAAATTGTTGTAGACTTTTGAAAATTCAGTATGTTATTGCTATACATCTTATTAGCTGATTGACCAATTTTTATGATTTCCGGTTCAAATGAACAGCTACAGCAGCAATTGGAATACACCCTACTAAAGCCTGATTGTCACTGCTGGTGAATTTCAAAAATGCAATCTGACACTTTAGAAGAACGATATGCAATAAAATTGTGTTTTAAACTTGGAAAAAAATGCCACAGAAACGTATGGAATGGTTCAGACTCCATCAGCTTTTGATGGTTGGTTGGTTGGTTGGTTGGATTTAAGGGTATATCAATCTCTATAGGTTATTTAATGCCAAAGCCTGCTAACACATATGTACGGTTTGTAAACACATAATTTAATGATACCATACTAAAGCCAAACAACTCATTTACTCGCATACGAGTAGATATTTTCAAGTATTTCTAAATGACATTTGTTTACTTAGTGATGATAGTTTTATTATTATTATTATTATTATTATTATTATTATTATTATTATTATTATTTCTCCCTACTATTTCTACTAGCATAAACATAATGGTATTTCTATTCGGCAATAATTCGCTTTCAGTTGATTAGTTTGTTGTGTTTTCAGGATTATAACCAAATCTATATTTTCTGGTACAGCCCGGTCTCTTTCAAGAACGACAAAACATTATCCATGTGGACGTTCTCAAATAAGTCCTTCATGGTATTTGCGTGGAAATAGAGTTTTCTGGTGTCATTAAAAACTTTACACTCAAGGAGAACGTGTTTGATTGTTCAGGGCGTTTGACATGTCGAGCACTGTGTTCTTGCTTGAGTATAAAAGAGTACGTAAGTCTACTGTGACCAATACGCAATCGCATTATTTTTACTTGTTCTTTTCGCGATTTTTTTCGCAATGGCTGGGAGCTATTCTCCCAAAAGGGTTTAACCTGGAATAGTTTATTATTGGTATTTCAATTCCAGCGTTGTTGCCATTTTTTACGGAGGAAATTATTTATTTTGGGTATCAGATCGGTGTATGAGATATTGTACTTGTCGGGGGTCAAGTTTAAAGTCGATTTTGCTGCTGCGTCTACTCTATGATTTCCTCTCATCCCATTATGGTTTGGAATCCAGCAAAAAATGATTTCTTTGATGTTGAGTGTAGTCTGCAAAGTAGTTTGATAATAAGTGGGTTCTCTAGTTTTTTTTTTTTATTGTTTTAGGGTAATAGGACAGAGAGTGAGACTGAGAATATGATGAATTTTTTGTGTTTTTCTTTCGAGATAATATCGAGAACCAAGTCTATTGCACAGGCCTCAGCTGTGAAAATAGAACTTTCCATTGGAAGAGCTTTTGTTTTTATTATTATGTTTAAGACTTCTACACATGCTGTTTTATGGTCGTCTTTAGATCCATCTGTATAGATATATAGGTAGTCGGGATGCTGTTGGAGGATATTTTGATGTTTTTCATGGTAGGTGAAGGGATGTGTCTTTGTTTTATGGAGTTGATTCAGTTGGAGGTTCACTTTTTGCGGATCTTGTTGCAGAAACATTTTCTAAAAACTCCTCCAGCCAATTCAACACAGAATTCTATAAAATCAAACCCACCCTCGAAAAGAAAAAAAAAGTTTTTCTTCAAATAACTCCAAAGAATACATACAATAAGTCATTTACCCTAAATGAATTAGCGGACTCCATAAAAAAAATCCAACCACTCAGCTGTCGGTCCTGATGAAATACATAATGAGTTTCTCAAGCAGCTACCAGATGAATCAGTCAAATGCCTACTTAAGCTATATAATAATACTTGGGGGAACGATATTTTCCCAGAAACACGGAGAAAATAACTGTCCCGATCACCAAATCAGGCAAAGATACATCGAATCCACAGAATTATCGACCCATCGCATTGACTAGCTGCCTTTGTAATACGATGGAGCGGATGATAAACAGTAGACTGACGTGGTATCTCGAGACAAATGGTCTAATAACAAATATGCAAACGGGATTCCGGAAAAGGAGAGGAACCATAGATCATTTGATACGACTAGAAACCTTCATCAGAGAAGCCTTCATAAGAAAACAACGGCAGTATTTTTTGACTTAGAGAAGGTTTATGATACTTCGAGGAAGTATGGTATTATGCGGAACCTACATGATCTCGGCTTAAGCAGAAGACTGCCGATGTTCATAAAAACTTTCTCTTTGAAAGAACATTTAGGGTACGCGTGGGATTCACCTTTTCAGACTCACAACATCAAGAGGATGGTGTTCCACAAGGCAGCATCCTCTCCGTTACACTGTTCTCCATCAAAATCAATAATTTTGTTAAATGTATAACCCCCTCAATTGACTGTGCTCTTTATGTCGACGACTTCGTCATATGCTATCGGACCAGTCATATGAACATAGTAGAGCGACAACTCCAACTAAACTTAAACAAAGTAAATAAACTAAATGCGTGCATTTTTTCTCTCGAAGGAAAATACACAATAACCCTACCCTAAAAATTCGAAATACCAGTCGTTAACGAATACAAATTCCTCTGGGTTATATTCGATAAAAAAAACTTTCATTTATCCCACTTAAAAAATACCTAAAAAACAAATCAACCCGTGCTCAACAACTTTTGCGAGTCGTTGCCCACACAGAGTTGGGAGCTGACCATCAAACTCTAATTAAGTTATATAGAACTCTTCTCCGCTCTCAACTTGACTATGACATTTTCGTATATAGATCTGCCAGGAAATCTTATCTGAAACAACTTAACCCTATTCACCATGAAAGCTTAAGACTGGTATAAATAGCATTTAGAACTTCTCCAATTTACAGCCTATACGCCGAAGCTCACGAAGCGCCTCTACAGATCAGAAGTGAAAAATTAGCCTTTCAGTATTATACCAAACTGAAATCTTCTCCATCTAACCCAGCATATGAGTGCACTTTTAATCCAAAATACAGACAATATTTCGACCAAAAAGAAAAATCAATTAGACCATTTGGCCTCCGTATGGAACCGATTCTCAAAGAATCCACCATCCTTCTAAATAATATCCATAAAAGCATCTTGCCACAAATACCACCTTGGATCATTAAAAAAATCAGTTTTTGAGTGGCACAAGAGATTCAAGGAAGGCAGGGAGTCTGTGAAGGATGGTGAGAGGTGTGGGAGGAGTAAGGAAGTCAATACACCAGAGTTTATTGGCCAAAGGGTTAGGGTTAGGGTTACTATGTTGAGGTTTTAAGGGAGTTCAGCAAGAGATTCCGAGGGAAGAGGCCAGCACTCTTCAAATCGGGTCAGTGGCATTTCCGCCAGGACAATGCACCAGTCCACAACTCCATCCTTGTCACAGACGATTTGACCAAGATATGCACTAAGACAGTTCCTCAGCTTCCCTATAGTCCAGACCTTGCTCCCTGTGACTTTTGCTTATTCTCTAAGCTCAGAGGCTGTCGTTATGAGACAATTGAGGAGATGAAAGAGGCTATGATGAAGGTCATTGACATGCTCACACCAGAGGATTTCCATGGGCCTTCCAGAAGTTGTTGGAACTGTACAAGTGCATTGCAGCCAAAGGAGATTACTTCGAAGGGGACTAGAGTTCCCTGTATGTACTATCAATAAAAGTGCCCATACGAAAAAAAAAGTCTGGAAACTTATCTAATGATCCTCGTACATATATATATATATATATATATATGCGTGCACACATACACACACACACTGAGAAAGCTGAGCCAAGATCAATAAGTCTGTAGCTTGACATGTAGTTATCAACTGATGAATTTTGATAAAAAACTTTCACTATATAATGTTGGATCTCTGTAATTAAAATAAGATACTGAATTAAGTGTATTGTTAAAGAAAAGTGTTTTGTAGGCAGATAATTTTCTTTCATCCTTGTAGAATGGGTAAATTATTATCAGAAAATTAGCAAAATAAAAGCTATGTTTAAACAAGTCAATCAATAATATATGGAACCACCTTCCCCCTAAAAAACAAAACAAAAACAATATAATAGCATGAAAATAAAGCACTCACTTTTAATCATATCTTGCAAAACAAACTTTGCACAATCTTACACCATAGTCGTGTCTCCTACTGATGTTTTTATATATTAACATTATATTGGTCAATAAGCAGCCAATAGGAAAATACCTAACATTGAGCTAATGCAAAATCCACAAAAATGTTACCGCCTGTGTATTATTGGCAACAAAAATATCGCTTTGACTGCAAAAGAGAAAACTTATGCCAAAATCTAACACCAGTTAAAAAGGAAAAGGACGCTCGTTTATTTTTCACCAAGGATTTCTTTCTTCTTAATTTCAGTCATCATCATTCTACTGTATTAAGTAAAGATGGCTTGAAATAAATCAACATTGATAATTGCTAATACTTTGAGAAATTTGCCAAGTAATATTACTAGTCTCTATATTTACCAACCCATCCATCCACTCCCATTGCCCAGTCAGCAGAAGCTGTTGAATGCACTGACTGCATGTATGTTCAGGGGTAAGATTTCCCCAATGAGTGTCTTGATATGACACAAAACAATAATGCTGGAGTAAGGAATAGTAATGCTGGAGCTTTGAAGAATGTGGAATACTTCTTTATTGCCTTCATATCCAGGTCCACTCTGACCTGAAATGGTAGCACCTGATAGTGACCTCTCTATGGGTCAAGTATAACTAAACTGTGTGCTTATGCTAAACTGAATTGTTTAAAATAGAACTATTTTTGACATTTAACTGCGAGTAAATAAATGACTGATATTTAATTGAACTGATACGTAGCAATACTTGGAACCATTTAACTTTGCTGCAATACAAATTATCTAACAGAGACTATTAGTAAATGAGAGTTTAGATATCTGTTTATAAAAATGTACCAAAACTTGTCTCTAGGTTTTGAGTTACACTATCTCAACCTAAATTGAATGCACACAATTGTCATAAAGTAACATGACCTTCAGTGCCATCTCATTTGTACAAATTAATCAATAGTTTCTATCAGATTAATTCTTCATTGAAAATCAAATAAAAATCAAGGCAGGAGGAGGAGGAATACTTAGAAAGCAAAATGAAGCCAATTACCTAGAAAATATACCTGGAGAGAAAGAAAGAAAAAAAAAAGAAAAAATTTACTTACCTTTGAAAGTCAAAGAAAAATACTTGCCTCTCCCACCCATAGTGCTATTACAAGTAATAAAAGAAATTTTCTCCTAAATCAGTTCCAAAGAAAATCTATTCAAATACATTTGAGTGTCAACAGTGATTTAAAAAAAAAAAAAGGAAGATTCTGAAGAGACTAACATTTAACAGTAGCCTTACTACAAAATACAATTTTTAGAAATTTCAGTTACAAAAACAGTCAATAATTTAATTAGATTTAATTCATTGAAAATCTTTTGTATAAGATGGATTTTATGTTATATAAACAAACCATGAATTCATCCATGATGCATTTTATTGCAGCAATAAATATAGGTATGTTTCTCTGATTGATTTTAATGGCATATCAATCCATCTAGATCTTTTTTTTATATATCTAGTGGTTAGGATATTGTGTTTGTTGTATGTTTGTATTTACTGTTTTCGAAATATTTTTTTAACTAACTTTCAGATGATTTATATAATTTAGACATCCCACAGAAATATTCCTTGATTAGGTTCCTGCTTTTTACCTAAAGAAAATCAACAATTTAATATTTAAATTCAGTTATTTGCCATCTTTTAGTGTCCCAAAGACACAAGAGGCATTTACTAACTTTATTCTAACCTCAAGAGAAATAATAAATTTCAAGATTAATCCCTAAATATGAACAGAACAGCATTATCAATGATATGTAGTATATAACAAATATTTTGAGTCCTTGATTTTTTTTCTTTTTGAAGCATAAATGCGCATAGGAAATTTAAAGTTATTCGCTATTAAAATGATGAAATAAAGTTAGTTCTGCATAAGAAAATTTATGGCATGAAACCACCAACTTACTGTGATGAATTCAAAAATAAAAGGCTATATCTGTATCAATAATTTGGGAGAGTTTTTCATTGGCCAAATGATTCTGTGTTGATCTACCATGTTTAGTATTTTATAATAACTCAATACTGAAAAAAAATTGTTTGATAGAGAAAGAAAGGCTCTCATTTAAATTTCTTAACAAATGTCTTTAGCAATAATCAGGAGGAAACCATGTTGCGGCAAAGCATAATAGAACAAATTTTAAATATCAAAACTTAACGAAAAAAATGAATTGCATGTTTTAGTAAAATTATACTTCTGGGAGGAATTAGGAAAATGTTTGACTTCAGGTGATAACAGAAGAATACAGACTGTTCTCATAGCATCACATCTATACTCTCTTGGTGTATATGGACGGACTTCTGTTAAATATAACCCACGAGGACTTGCATTAAGTTAAAAACAGTTTTTGGATAAGCAGATAACAGAAAGATAGTGCACTTGTAAGAAGTAGAACCTCTTCAGGTCAAAGTGAACCTGGGAGTAATGACAATGCTCACAAGATCCTCAGAAATAGAGCCTCATTATCATATGTAGTTTAGTGTCATACCCTTGACACTCCATTTTGCAGGAGATACAATCAGCTTATTCTAAGCCCCTCTGACATCACTGGACAAAATTGTATTACCTTAAATGTTCAAACTGACAGCTTTAACCTAAAAACACTCATGTAAAAGGTTAAATACAAGAATATTGAACATTTCTTAATTTAGCAGAATTGCAGTCACTTGCAGAGATGATTTTCTCCATTAGTGCAATGATTGTCTTGCCTGATTCAAATAAATACTGACTTCAGATGACCTCAAAGAAACAAGTAGAGTTAGGTCTGCAAACCAAGTAGCTTAATTGACAAGACCTCATCAACCAACTCACCAGTTTGGAATAGTTTAATTTGTAAAATTTCCCATGGTAGTAACAATTTTCATGTAATGAAAAATTCTTTTGGATCCAAACTTTTAGCACAACCTTGGCGACCGTAGTTGAGGGTAACCAGAAGGCTCCCTTTTCAATAGCGACTACACCAAAGTGTAGGGGAGGGTGCTACTCCTTTCCCTGAATTGTTCAACTACCCTGGATACATACCTTATATTTCTGAGTGTTAAGCAAGGAGGTATCAAGTACCATTTTTAAAGTCTTCGGTATGACACGACCTGGGATTGAACCCAGGTCTCCCGGACCATTGGCAATCACTCTACCCACTAGGCCAATGAGCCGGTTATTCATACACACATCTAGAAAGACACACCCATACATACATGTATACTCATACAACTTAAATGCATCTATGTTGATCAACCAAAGTCAAGGATGACTCAAAGGCTCCCTTTTCAATAGCTACTACATCAAGATTTAGAGGAGAGTTCAACTCCTTTCCCTGGATTGTTCCACTTTCCCTAGATTCATAACTAATAATGTTTTTTTTTTAAGCAAGGAGGCATCAAGTACCATTTTTTGAGACTTTGGTATGACTTGACCTGGGATTGACAGAAGTTATTTACTTGTCAAAAGTAATTTAATCATACAGGTCATTGATAAAACTGACATTGGATTCTCAGACAACAGAATTAAAACAGCTGTAATGCTAAGATTAACTCCACTTTCAAAACTGTGCTGTCATATGCTGGCTAATGGAATAAGAAGAGATTAGAGAGAGATAATATGAGAGATTATGAAGATTTTCCCAAAGCAGTGTTTTATGACGTGGGCAAATGAGATGAAAATGACCAAAACAAATGGATTCAGCAGGAGATGTTGAAAGTTACATTCTGCTTTGATCACTAATCAACCAGATGCACTTGATGCTTTTTAAAAAAGAACAAATTAATTAGCAACACATGGAAAAAGCTTCGTTAATGATAAAAATGTGTTAGTTGAAGAAATATGTTGGTTTGTTAAAAGAAAAAATATTGCAGACGTTTCACAGAGAAAAGTCAGGAAGCAAAAATCCTCTTTATTTTTAAAAAGACAAAATAGAAATTATCCATGTGACAATATTATACAGTATAATACAGAGTGAAAAAAAGATCTCTTCAGCTTCATTTTGATATGAAAATAACACACACACAATTTATTCATACACACACACACACACACACACACACACACACACACACATACATACATACATACATATATATATATATATATATATATATATATAACCTCTTTTATAATTGTTACATAACTAAAATTATCAATGCATCGACTAACAGTTACATCAAGTGATTTTATCTTACTTGACTCATCTCACTTTTTGCAATGAAAATCATAAAGAGGGAAAATGTTAATTTTTTTTTTTGGCTTTATCTTTTTATGCTGGCTAGCATTTGTACACTTTTTTGATTCATGAAAACATTTTTGAATAAATTCTTTATTCATCTGGTATATGCGCGTGCATGTGTTTGTGTGTGTGTGTGTGTAAGATATATTTATTCATGGTCTCAGAAACAGTGGCATAGTTAGCATAATGGTCATTGAAGGAAATGGAAATAGCAACCCCAATTCAAATCCTCCTTGGGAAGATTTGGTTTTTACTTTGTGATCATGCCTTTGGGAAAGGCATGAAATATCTGTTCTCTTCTCAGGTATGGGTAAATAATTGAGCAGAGTTGGTTTTTTAGCCATGCTGAATTCAAACGAACTTTATTCTGCCTATAAAAAATTTACCATGTGTCACATCCGGCCTGTGGCAGATATATATATATATATATATATATATATATATATATATATATATACGTTGAAATGGTTGATTGAGGTGAATCTGACAAGATGATAAAAATAAGATGGATAAATCAAACACTTACAAAGGTTTAGTAGAAGTGATATTTTATTCTTTTATTCCAAGAATTTCTTCAGACTAAATATTTTTTTTTAGTTTTTCTACATTTAAGCAGATGAGGAAAAGAGAAAATAACAGAGAAAATAAAGATATAAAAGGGGGAGGGAGAAAGTCTAGAGATAAGAGCAGAGTAAGGTGAGAAATAAAGAAGGAAGTAGGTGTGAGTTTAAGTGATGGTGGTAGGGGTTTTGGGGTTTTACTCTTACTATCTGTGTGTATGGTGGAGTATGATGGAGTCAAATGGTTTCATTAGAGATTTTTGACCAGATGGAAGTGGAATCAATTTTAGCTTGAAAAAAGAAAAAGAAACAGGGAAAAGAAAGGGGAAGAGGGAGGGGTTTAGGCATATCCTGTTTTATCAAAGACATTGACTATAATGGAGTGTCTTAGGGGAAAAAAAGAAAAAAAAATGAAAAGGAAAGAATCCTCAATAGTGTGGTGTAGATTAACCATCATACTTACCTTCACTAGTGTCCAGTTACCAGACAAAAAAAGACAGTGTAACCAAATACACTATGGAGCATTTGTTTCCAAAAATTGAGAAAAAGTACATTTAAACCATTTTAGGAGAGCAATGTATTGTGGGAGAGGAGAAAGGGAGCAGTTATGCTTGACTACACTTCCTAAGGGCCCCTAGCTAGCCACATTTGCTGACCCAAGGACACAATAAAATAAGACATCCACACATGGCCAAGCTTGCAACATTCATCAGAATACCACATTCCCTCTATGAGAACCTACTTAGACTCGCATTTTGAGGATGTTGGCAGCAGACCTGTCTATGGACCATTGGCTTTTGACCACTCCAAAGAAATTTAAAGAGGAATTGTGTTAGCGCTAGCCGGTGATCCTTTGGTGATCCTTTGGAGACTTCTTTGCTGGTCTGTCTTTTCAGGTCTGGGGGAGACAGTGTTCTTTGGTGCTGGTGAGGGAGTTTCTTGCATTGCTTGTGGAAGTGGTGATGAAGGGGTCTTTTGAATTACTGGTGAAGGAGGTGTTGTAATTTTTTTGTCACTGGTGAAAATACGCTCAGGAGCGACTACTAGACATGGCCAAAGTGTTCGTTATATATTGTTTAGAATACACACACCAGAACCACCAGCCAATCAAAAGCCAAGTTTGCTCTTCACCAGAAACTTGACATGTGGTAGCATAAAGTGAAAAGATGTTTTAGTTTGTTAAAAATATTTGTTGAGTTTTATGCTAGATTTTTTTATCCATTCCTATTTTGACATTGTTTTCGTGTAGTATAATATCCGCCGAGTAGAGTGAAATCTGATAGATTTTATGTGATTTATTTTTGAAATTACTGCAAATTCTAAAAATGTGGGTTTTTTCTAAATGTATGGGTTTGATTAGAGTGGCTTAGGAAAAATTAAAAGTGTGTTTGATATCTAACATGTTGGAGAAAAGGGCATTTCGGTCATCATTTATTTTAATTGATTATTTGTGTTCATATATTCTTTTTACTAGATTGTGATGGGTTTTGCTGATGTAATGTTTGTAACAATCTTTGCATGGAATAGAATATATGCCTGTGTGAGAAGTGGTTTCATTCTTAGTTTGTTTAGAGATGTTAGTTTTTTAACGGTTTGTGATGTGGCTTGTATGATTGGTATTCCTAATTTGGTTAATTAGTCATAAAGAGGTTTGTTATGTGAGTTAGTGGGTCGAAGAGCTTTTTTTCTAACGATTAATATGAAAAATTTTGGGTATTTTAGGTTTTTAAGGGAGTGTTTGATATACTTAAATTTTTCATCTAGTTATTGTGGGCTACATATTCTAAGTGCTCTTAGATAAAAGCCAACTATGAGGGCTGTTTTGATTTTGTTGTGGTGGGAGTAAAAATATATATAACCATTTTTGTTGATGGGTTTGCAGTAGACTTTTGCAGTATATATATATATATATATATATATATACATATATATATATATATATATATATATACACACATTAGTTGATTTGCTCAACTTTGCATAGGTGAAAATTTAGATTCAAAATAAATAGTGCTGTATTTTTTTTCAGTGTAAGTAGATGAAAGCTGTGATGAGAGGGAAAAAAAGTATTATTTCAAATTAGAATTTACAAGACTTCCTTGCAGTACATTTAAGATTTTCATCAATATAGAAACTGGCCAATATATTCTAAAATGTTAGCAGTGGGGTGCCTTTTTATCTATGTCTGTTTTAGGAATTTCAATATTCTAAAATCAGGATACTTTATTTTTATAAAGAATGACATTTAATACTCAAATTACTTTATTACAATTTAAACTACTAGTTTGCAGCCATTTTAATTGTTTTTTTTAATGGAGGTACTGACAGTTTAACAGTTATTGCGATAGAAAATGGGCTTCAGTCCTCAATTGATACCTCATTTCTATGTTTGCCTTGTTGAAAGGACTTAGAATATGTTTACTGCATCCTCTGCAGAAGGGTGTCCTGGGATATACCTATCAGGATCCCATATAAGTCAAACAAATCTGTTTAAAAATGGTTAGTATTTTTTTGTTTGGGTTTTATGGCATATTAACCTTTATAGGTTATTAAATGCCATATCCATTTTTATATAAAACTGTTCTATTTCAAACAATTCTGTTTAGAATAAGTACACAGTTTTATTGTCAAAAACAGTTCTATTTCAAACAATTCAGTTTAGCATAAGTATAGTTTTTGTTTACACATAGTTAAACGTCAAAAAAGTTCTTTTTCAAACAATTCAGTTTAGCGTTAGTACAGTTTCAATGTCAAAAACAGTTCTATTTCAAACAATTCAGTTTAGCATAAGTACGCAGTTTAGTTCTATATGACCTATAGATAGGACTATCAGGTGCTCCCACTCCAGGCCAGAGTGGACCTGGGAGCAATGGCATAAAGCGGTATTCTGCATTCCCAAAGCTCCAGCATTACTGGAACCTCACCATTGGATTGTTTAGTATCATTTCCTGGACACTTGATGCAGTCCGTGTATTCTACAGCTCTAGCTGACTGTGCAATGATTAGTATTTAATAGGAATTCTTGATACCATATAACTGTGCAAACAAAATTATTATTATAGACAAAAAAAGTATTTAAGCCTACCTCCCACCCAAAAATCACTCCATAAAGTGTTGAAATATTAGTAGATATTAGTAGATTATTTTCAAACATACAACTTCTATTTCAACTTTAGATATCACATAAAGAGTTGATGTGCAGTTAAATAAAGCAAATAAATTAACACTAATATGAATATTTGAGTCTCAGCTTAGTTGTTATTTCCTATATAAGATACTAAACATACTTAAAATTTTTCTAGATTTGGGATTATTATTTTTACTTCTTCATCTTTTTATGACTCCATTTTCACTTCTGTAAGTTTGTTCCAAATAAGGTATATATCTTAGTTTTCTTAGTTCACTAATCTTCATTAATCCTATTGTATGATAGGATGGCAGATTATAGTATCTTTAATTATACTTTCTTACTGTAGCTTTAAAGTTCTGTTGCATTTTCTTTTTTAATCAACATTGTATATCTCAGAAATACAACATGAACAACAAATAAGTAATGATTAATCTTCAAGAAAAGCAGGTGATAAGAATTTTTTCAAGAAAAGTGATGATATCAGATCTTCTTTAAAGTTGGTAAGCCTAATTTGATAAAAAGCTCTCATTTTGCTTTAGTTATTAATTATTCTTGTTATTCATCTGGTTTTTCTACTTTAACCATTCTTGATGGAACCAATTCAAATCATCAACATCTAAAAGATTTATAAATTGTAATGCCAAAAATCATAGAATTTTACTGGAACTCATTAATAGGTTTATGGGATTTTTTGGTACAGGTGCACCTCTTCTTGAGTTTGATGAGGTTTATGTATCAGTACCTCTACTTACCAACAGGATTGATTCATTGTTATTTGGGTTTTTTGCTTTAACCATTCTTTAGAAAATCCATTACAAAGAAATCCTTTTCACAAAATATCTTTAAAACAAACTTCAATTACTGTTTTTAAGAGTATCAGATCATATTCTTCTGATGTAAAAGATTTACAAATTCTAATGCCTAAAATCACCAACTTTAAAATCATAACTAAATTTTGTACATGAACTCCCCTACTTACAAACCATATAGGTTCAAGGATAGTTTGGTTTGGTTTTATGGCACATCAACCATTGTAGGTTATTTAATGCCAAATCCATTTTTATATCTATATATAAACAGTTCAAACAATTCAGTTTAGCATAAGAGCACAGTTTCAATGTCAAAAAACAGTTTTATTTCAAACAATTCAGTTTAGCATAAGTAAAGTTTCAATGTCAAAAACAGTTCTATTTCAAGAAATTCAGTTTAGCATAAGTATGCAGTTTAGTTCTATTTGACTCATAGATAGACTCCTATCAGGTGCTACCACTCCAAGCCAGAGTGGACCTGGGAGCGATAGCAATGAAAGGGTCAAGGGTGGTTCCTTGTGTTACCTATTTACTTTTGACTGGCCATGTAAGTTAGTGGATTTAAAAAATAATGTGCACCTGCATCTTAAGGTAAACAACAGACAGCAGAAATGCTACATGAATTATGTTGGTGTGATGCCAGAAGGAAAATTATGAGGGCATCTGAAAAATATATTATGACGGAAATTTTCATCGCTGAGAGAGAGTCAACAGAGTAGGCAGTGAGCAGTGACACAAAATGTCATGCCATTTTGAGTGCTAGTCTGGGGTGGCCAGAAGGCCACTAGTTGAGAGGCAGTCCTGAATTAATCTCTCATGAAAGAAGCACGAAGAAGAAACAAAGATAATTAAATGATATAAGTCAGCCCTGTGCCAGCCTTGTGGTAGCAGAGCAAAGAAGTAAGGCTCTGAATATATTGAATCTTAACCTAGCATTTCTCAAAAAGGTCCTGACTCAACTCTCTCCTCACACAACTAATTTCACTAATGATTTCATAAATAAAAAAGAGAGATGATATTTTTATTCATTAGTGTTATTGGCTCTTTCTCTGCTATGCAACATTTGTACATGATCAGCCCTTCTTACAAACTGTATAAGTTGATAGCAGTTGTTTATACTGAAGTTCTTTTATGCCACTTTTCTCATATTCATTTTATTTTAAAGGAATTGGTCAGTGGCTAATTATGTAAGAGAATACCATTTTCTGCATTTAAAGTCTTATTTAGGTATTTGGTGTTTCCAGTTGTTGACCTTGAAGAAAATTGTTTATTACTTAAAATGAGAGAATTAGACACAGAAATGAATCATGAAATGCCTTTTGTTAATCGAACTATTGCTAAAGCAGATTTCAAAGACTTTTACCGCCAGCTTCCAGTAGACATTTTTCTGATTCCTTTTATTGGCATATTTAATGTATCACCTGTTAACAGTTACCAGAAAATGAATCTACAATTTTTTTATTCTATACTTCAATCATGTAGACATTTTTTCATTTACCTTCTCTTTCTATTTGTATATTTGTAATTTAAGATTCAACTTTGGTGAAAATAAGGTTTATGCTTCACTTATTACTATTACAATGTTTTTCCATATTCTATGTAAGCAATGATACTACTAAAAAAAAAATATAATGTTATAACTTACCAAATATGGTACTCAGATATCCAGTCTTTGAATGTATGTGACCAATTGAGTATCCGGCATTGCCCCACTTCAAAAATAAGGTGGAACAAGACCACACTACCAAAAACAGACTGAAACAAGAGTTGAATAATTGATTGAGTTTAATGGTTTTCTAACCTGTCAAGAATTATTTCATGCCTGTAAGTCAGGCATTTGTTTATACCTACATTTTTTGTGTGGTTGGTTAAAAGATTTTTGCTTGTGATTATGGTATCAGGTATTCCTATCTAATACAAATAATTTATACACTATTTCATGGTATTAACTATTTATATTTAATAATAATTTGTTTGTACACAGATGTATGGTTTTAAGTAAGTAATAATCATCCTTAAACAATCCTATCTTCAAATAATTGTTCTTGATTTACCCCCTGTTAAAAAGTATCAACTATTCCTATCAAATACAAATAATTTTCTAGCAGATCTATATGACCCAGCAATGTAACCCTAATAAGTATTACCACTCTGGGTCAGTGAATGGTATTCTACTGAGCTCCAGGACTGGAGCCTCACCTCCTGAATCATTAAGTCTAAAACTTATTTTGTTTAGTATTTATACCAGGTTTGTATCTCTGTATTGAATTTTGCTAAAAAATATGTCAGAATTATTTCAGTAAAAAACATCTTGTCATAGATTTATCCACTCAAGCATTGCCCAATACCTCTGTTTATGTAAGAGGATTTAAAAAATAAAAATAAAAGACTTTTCATTTTTGAACTTGCATAACTTTCAATCAACATTTTGTTGCTTACACTCATCAGGTGTTGAAATTAAATTATTATCTTCAACATTATCTGCTTATATTTGATAATTGTTTAAAAGAATTTGAAAAAGTCTAATTGGAAAGAAGTAATTTTTAAAAAAGATTTAGTCCATTTGTCCGAAAAAGAAATTTAATGAAGAAATGAGCTCAAATTCCATTCTGTTGTCTAATTCCATTAGAATAAAAAAGATAAAAAAAAGAATTATACAATTAAGTTAAGTTTAAGAGTCTGTAATAATAAACAATTTTCATCGCAGAAAAATCTCTGAAAAGAACTCAAGATATTCAAGATTCATTATTTTCAATACTATTATCTAATAGCTAGCATAGTTATTTACAAAGCTTTGCTTTCTTGTGGCACAAGTCCAGAAGTATTGTGCACCCATTGAGAATAGCTCTCACTGTAACCATGAAAATGATGGAATTATTTACTTTAGATGAGCTTTTCTCCTTGTGATCACAATGTAGTATCTGTATATGAAAATATCTTAAATTTGCATAAACGTGAAAAAAAAAAAACTTTAGAAAATCAGACTGACATGATCTTGCATCCTGAAATCACATATATTTATATGTATAATTTAAGATCAATTAAAGATGTTTGGATTAGAAACTATTTTTCATTTAACAAATGGATATGCAATGCCACCAGAATATTCTTATTTCACTTGTCTCGCAGAATATCAACTTAAAAAAAAAAATCTTTAAAATCTTTCTAAAAATGTTTTTTCTTCAAACCTTTCTCCAGACTATGACCAAAAGTCTTACCGAGTTGAGAACAAACAAAAAATAAACAACATAAAAGAAATATTCCTATTTGTCGTATCTCCTTTCTTTTTTTATCATATATATATAAACCATTACCGTAATAATGGAAATTGGTTTTGCAAATTTTATCAATCTAAACATCTATCTATCTATCTCTCTCTCTATATATATATGTATAAATATATATATAGATAGATCTATCAGTGACCACTGTATTGCACAACTCAAAATATCACACTATATTTTTGTTCATATATCAGAGTACAGACCAACTTGGCCTTTCACATTCAGCATAGATTGTCAAAAAAAATGTTGAAATAAAATGATATAAAAAGAAAAATTACCTTTTAGATGTTTAAAGCAGGTTTTAGACTGTTTTGATAGACACTGTAAGTAAAAGGGGTGGTTGGGCTTTTTGTTCAGTAAAAATGCTCACAGACTTTTGAAGTTTAAAATCATTCAGTTGAGAAGTGAGGAATTAAAGCCACATAGATAAAGATGTCAGATAAATGTACAAGCCTGACCAGCATTATATTCAAATGATTATTGCCTCCACTATTTAAAACATAACAATGTGAAATGAAATTTTGGGTAAAGATCAAAAAATTTCATGTAAAAAAATAAAATTGAAAATTGTTTTCTGCAGTTTTTGTTTAAAAACAAAAAAATATAAGTCTCTTTCTTGAGAAAGGTACATATTGCAACCGAAGATTATCAGAAAATACTTTAATGGAAATATATGAACAACTGTTTATAAGGAAGATATATACAGTAAAATAAAGAGTTGATTATTTATTAACTGAAGTGTTACAATAAAACAATTATTATAAGTCTTGCACTGTGGGTGTTACACCATAAGATGGTCTTACTACTGACTGAGATCTTTCAGTACCCATGCGCTTAAGGAACACAGTGTCTTTTATACCTCCGTGATACTGGAAGTCATGTGGTATGAGCCACTATGCAACAACAACAAAAAGGTCAATTGCCAAAATTATTTTTTAAATGTTGATGACACTTTTGAAAACTCTTGATACCTAACTTGTATCAATTATTTTCATTTTAGAGATTAGTTCTAAGTGTGAGGGTAGTTGGAATTTTTCACTCCATGCCATCTATCATCATAGAGTAAATCATGGCTTTTACTGGTGTTTGACATTTCAACAAACAGGATTTGAGCACTTGCTCATGAAAAGTATGAAGATGTGGATTGGTTTTACTGCATGTCAACTTTAGGGTTATCTAATACTGAAAAAAGACTTTTTTTGTAAGCAATTATTTATTTTCAACTATTTCTGATTAATCATCATTTGTAAGCAATTATAATTTCAAGTAACTATTCTTAATACGAATAATTTCCAATTCATCTTAATTTTTCAAGTAATTTTTCATATTTAAAATTTTGCAAACAATTATATGTTCAATTAAATATTCCTATCTAACACTAATAATTTATAAGATTTATATAAGCTGACCAGCTATAGTCGAGGGTAACCCAGAGGCTCCCTTTTATATAGCTACAATGCCAAGGTGTAAGGGAGGGCATTACTCCTTTCCCTAGATTGCTCCTCTTTAACCTTGATTTGTACCTTATAATTCTGAGTGTTAAGCAAGGAGGCATCAAATACCATTTTTTGAGTCTTTTGTATGAATCGACCAGGGATTGAACACTGGTTTCTCAGGTTATTGGTGAACACTCAAACCATTATGCCAATGGACCCGTTGAGTAATTATCCCTATCTAATACAATTTGTAAGCAATTATGTGGTTTCAGGTATTCATATCTAATGTTAATAATTTCTACGCAATTAAATTTAGTTCACAATCATTTTCAACCTTGAAAAACTTCATAGTTACTTACAATGTTTCAAAAGCCAATGTATCAACGTAGTTCAAATTCATTCTTAACATTTTCTCAAAAAGATCAATTTGGCTCATAGCTTTACTAATTAATTTGCACTCAGTTAAATGATATCATATATTCCTATCTAATATGAATAACTTTTAAGGAGATCTAACTGATCAACAGATGAGACTGTCAGAAGTATTACCATTCCAGGTCAGTATCAATGAAATGGTGACAACACTCTTACCAGAGTTCCAGAACTGAAGTCTCACTACTGGATACAGTTAAGTGACATGTCAATAAGGTCTCCAAGAATAAAGAACTTTTTAACTCTGTTCCCACTTAAGGCTGTTCTTTTCCTTTATATTAATTTGAACAAATTTGCTGGCAATCTTATACAATTCTTTCAAATTTTTTTTAGGAGGCACACTCAGTCTCTGACTGAGGGATTGGGGAAATACACACAATAAAGATTTTTACAGTTTACATTATTTACCCAACTTGGACAGTTGTCCTCATAGTAGTCATTACATTCACAAATTTTCAGCTGCTATACTCTCCAACCTTCTTCAGATATATTTTATCGTAGTCTGACGATTTTTTGAATTTTCAAACTAAGTTACCTAATTCAAGAATCTGATAAATTCTCATTCTGTTGTCAACACCTTTATATAATTTGTTTCATTCTAATTGACCTACTTAGTTGTTTTATCACAAAAGACACCTGAAGAAGGCTGGAGGTACAGTGGCTAGAATATTCTAAGCCTAATAGTAAAGACAACTGACTAGTTCATACAAGTTATGTAAAAACAAATTAAAAAAACTATCTCCTCATCTAAGAAATTTTCACAGAAAATTCACACAACTATAAAATAAAAAGGACATTTAAAATATAAACATTCAATACAGAAAATAAAACATGTAAAATTATTAAATCTACGAACATCAAACTTGCAAAACCTACAGATATCTTCATGTAATTTACCAAATTCATGAAAAGGTTTTGAACACTATTTGGTCAAGATTATTTGTTTTTTTATTCTCCAAAATGAAATTACTTATTCCAATAAGGCATTAAGTAATTGCGAGGTAGCCATGATTTAGTTGGTGGGTGTAAATTAAACATGTAACATCGAGACATTTTCAAACCTCTAAAATCCAAAGTAATAATGAATGTTATTTTATTTTTTTTATATTATTAGCTTTAAGAACTACCTGTAGACTTAAAGAGTAATGTTTAATTAATTGTGTATAAAATTTTAATCAGACAACTAGGTCTGTTTTTTTTCTTTTCTTTTGAAGATTTCTCTTTTTATGAAGGTAGAATGTGCTGCAAATTAGCATAATGAGTCACTGTAACAAAATGTAGCTTAATATTTTGTCATAAAATTGTGAACTGATATTTTGTTTCAGTGGTCTGAAGAGGAGGAAAATATATTAGGTCTGTTTTACTGATATCTAGCAGGGAATAGCCATTCCCAGACCCACTAGATTTTGTTGAAAAAATTGGGAACAGTTATTTTTGGAAATGAAGATCAATTTGTGCATTTTCTTGGAAAGTGTAATGAAACAAGTCAACTTCAAGACCATTGCATTCTTTGGTAAAAGAAAAATTTATGCCAGATCTATTGTTATGAATACTAACTGTTATAAAAAAATAAATCCACACAAAGTTTTATCAGTTGTCTTTTATATAATGAAAATCTTATGAAGCTTATATTTGTAGCAGAAAGAAACTTGTATTTTTATTTGGCGCGTAATTTAATTTGACCGTTAGAGTCATCGAACATTTTCACCCAATCAGGATGACCTGTCCTATTCAGCCCGAACCATATTTCCTAGCAGCACTAAAAATTGAAGAAAGCCCGTGAAACTCTCTCTCCCTCAGAAATCCTCAATGGGAATGGATGTCTATTTGTCTGCTCCTGAATAGCTGTAGCAGCATCATACACTATGAGGAGAGCCATTTAATTTATGGACCCATTGGGTCTATTCTTCTAGACCAAGGGACCCTAGTTAAAAACAAATTAGATGATACACTCTAACAACTTCCTACCTTCTTTCCTTCCTATGAGACCTTGCAGCATACCAGTGTAAGCCCCTTTACTTTATGTTGCCATTAAAACCTTGATACAATAACCTAACGACGCCTTCGTTCTTCTCCACCACCTTTATTTTCCATCAACATTTAGCGAGGGGATAACAACCAATGAAATACCAATGCTACCAATGAAATACCAACGCAACCAATGTAATACCAACATAACCAATGTAAAAAAAAACAAACTTAAACCTAAAAACCTCATAACAACAATAATAATAATAATAATAATATCCTCATCGCTATAAATGGCGACCTTCCGACTTGTGAGAACACGCAACCACATATAAAAACAAATTAAATATACCACTACAAAATGGAAATTAAATATCAGAACACAATATTACCTCCTACATATTCTTCTGTGAAAATGTTTTTAGGAATTTTGTTCAGAAATATTCATTTGATAGCAACAAACTTTATTAACCTGCTTAGAAGCTCTGTATGGTTTGATTTCTTTTCATTCATTAGCATATCAACCTTCATGGGTTACTTAATGCTTAAGCAGTCCTTGTTGAAGAACAGTACTGGTACTATTTAAACTATAATTATAGGATAAGGGGGTTTGAAAGTGAAAGCACTAGTAAGTCTAGAGTTCAAAATTGCTTACAACAATGTTGCAGTCAAGCACATCAGCCATAATTCCATGGCGACTCCCCCTCTACATGATATGTTTAAATGTTGCTCATTCATATTAGATTTTAAAAACAGAAATTAACTAAGTCATTAAATAAACAAAATTGATATAAAGTTTTAAACATGAAGGCCTCTAAGAAAATCTTTATTGCTCATTATACGAAAAATATTTACACCAATTAATTAGATGACATCATTGATAAATAAGTATCTTTTTTGTGTGTTCCAATTAGATGAAAATAAACAAATAGATTCTTCATTAGACAAGTGCAATCAATATTGATTTTCCTGTCAGAGAACATGACAATGGCAATGTATTGACCCTTTATTATGTTTTGGAATATGTACAAGAGAAACTTCAAGCAACTATTTGCTTATTCCTTTCAGTCTCTTCTCTCACAAGCAAATTACTCAAAATTTATTAACTATAAGTTATTAGCCCTTAGAACTTTCCATATCTGTGTCAAGCACAAACAATGGGCTCCTGGGCAGAAAAATTGTTGAAATGTAAAATGTTGTCATTGGTTATTTTACAACTTTACACAAACTGTTTAATAATAGACTACAACTACCAAAGGCAATTTAGAATATTTTTGCAAAATATTATAAAACAGGCAAAATCTAAACATTTTATTAAATAAGAGCAATGTAGAAATTGGAATTTCTTAACTTGTAATTAGGCTACCTGACTGAGAGATTAAATCTAATGGCATGTCAACGCATGTAGAATTATTTTATCCTAGAGGTTAGGGAATTCCATTTATCATATTTACCATATTTACCAGCCCCTCCACTCAGGCAGGATATGACACAAATTTTTTAAGTGGAGTTTAACAGGTTTGAATTCAGAGTTTTCCTTCTCCTTGACTAGTTACCTCACCAAGGCTGAAGAACCCAGTCTGTCCTAGGGAATTGCATTTATTGTATGTTCATATTTTCCTTTTTTGTGTAATTGTTTCTTAAAACTATTTTTTTGGCACAGTTATGTATCAAATATTCCTATCTAATAAAAATAATTTGCACGGTTGTGTGATTTCAAATATTCATTTGCTTACAGTTATGTTTCCAAGAAACTAATAATAATCCTTAGTAATCAGTTATAGCTTCAAGTAACTATCCTTAATACAAATAATTTACGGTTACATGGTATAAGATATTCTTATGTGATAAGAATATTTACACAGATATATCTGAACCATAGATGGGACCTACAAAGGTACTACTATTCTGGGTCAGAGTGGCCCTGAGAGTGATAGCAGACCAATTTATTAGTACAGATGAGTTCAATCCTTACGGACCCTCATTGATATGGCTTTGCATCAGAGAATGGACATCTCATTGAGTAAGTCCTCACCATTGTATGATAGCACCACAGTCTCGAAGGCCAATTTGCCAGTCCTATGATTTAGTTTTTCAATGGTTGCACCACTAATTCTATAGATCAATTTCAGTATTTCTTGAAAGAAAAATTTGCTTCTCCAGTGTATTTCAGTTTTGTTTCATTGAAAATGCTGGCATAAAATTTGTATTTTTTCAGTTTATATCTTTATGCAATCTTTTGACCTTACCTGACCAAGTTAAATGCTGGAAAGTTATCAAATTCATCTGCCATTCATGCATTCGTGATATAATGGTTATAGTCTTAAAAATGGACAATGGATTAGTGTTGTATACAGGGAAGAAGAAAAAGAACAACAACAACACTAATGTATAAAAATATCGGCTTCTTTTCTTGTTTTTCTTTATTACCGAAAATGTGTGTATGGGTAGAGTAAGAGCGAGTTGGTGATGATTGAAATACATACACAGAGGGGCGGCTGTGCAGTTTTTCTGTTAAAACCTCTCTGCCTTTTTGTTTCATTCTGGGTTGAAATTCTTTCCTGATACATATAATTTTCTGGACACCCACACAATCCTCATGATCACACCTCCTGCCTACACGCTACACATAGATACACCTGTCTAGCATACTACCCACACAATGTATATGGCATTTTCACTGAGGAAACACCTATGTCCAGTTCCCCTTAGGAAATAAGTGGACATCCTGTTATGCAACACATGTGACATTTCTGCCGGGGCATCATCCTGTTTACTCAAAGAAACAGGTGCACATCCTGTCATGTCACCTATGCAACTTATGTGACATGTCAAAAGAATCTTCCTGTTGCAATCCAGCATTAGTTCAAGTAAGGGATAAGGCTATTTGCATTTCATATTGTACTATTACCAGACAGAGAATTGTTATATGCATATCTTTCCCAATGGATACCATTGGGAAAGGTTGTACATAAAGCTATTCTCTCTCTGGTAATATATAAATAGTTGAGCGGACTGAGCTCTTCAAACTAGTTATGGTAACTTGTCTATAAGGAAAACTGAATTCAAACCAAAAAGACTCTTCTTGTTAGTCAAACTACTTTGATTGGTTTGATTGTGTTTTATGGCATATCAACCCTTGTAGGTTATTTAAATGTCAAATTCTGTTTATATATCTATGGTTTGTTAGTGAATTGTTTGTAGGTAACTTTTTTAAACAAACCAGAGCTCATTTGTTTTCATACAGTTAAACAGTTTCAAATATTTCTATTTAACACTAATAGTTCTATTTAATATTAATCCTTAGTAGAAGTCCAAACAGTCATATTTGACTCATTGATGTGACTCTAATAGCTACCACAACTCCAGACCAGAGAGAAATTGTAATGAATGAACACTCCATATTTCCTAAACATCAATACCATTGTCTCACCATCGAATGGAATTAAATGTCATTTCGTGGACACTAAATGGTTTCAAGTATTACTGTCTATCATTAATAATTAATAATTTTAATAATTAATAATTATAATAATTAATAATTATAATAATTAATAATTAATAATTATCAACATTATTCATTCGGTTGTACTCGATTAAATGGTTTCAAGTATAGCTAATGATTATATTGTTCTATTTGACCAAGAGATAGAACCCCAACAAGCATCACCACTATGGTCCAGAGTGAACCAGGGAGTAATGGCAATGAAGGGGTAATCCACATTCCTCAAAGCTCCCGGACAAGAGCTTCACTATCAGATGGTTAAGTGTCATATATTCAATGACACTTGTGAAAGATGCATCAGAGTAAAGGAGAATAAAGATGGTTTTCTTTCACCTTGAGTGGTTGCTTTACAAAGGCTTTGGAACCTGGACTACTATTTACCCATAACTGGAGAGAGTACAGATGGAATCAAGCTTTTCCCGATGGCATTATCATAAAGTGAAATACAAACAGCTTTCTTCTGAATTTCAACTCAAGTCACTGATTCTATTTTCTATGTCAATAACCAAAAGACCAAAAACAACCATTTAAAAGACCTCCATGGCAATGGGAGGATCAAATTGTCAATCGATTCGGGCTAATATGAAGAGATCAAAAATGGAATGGAAGTGCATTGAAGCTAGTGAAGGTCTAGCCAATAAAATGAATTACAGCAGAGAAATATAACAAATTATAAATACAATGAATCAAGAAAATATACCAAAAATTGAAACATTTGTGGGGTATACGACGGTTTTGTTTTATTCGTTAATGGTGTACGTGGTTGTCAGTGAATTGTTGAGTTCTGTTGGGAAGCTTCTGTGTTTCATATCTGACACCTTTTTCTTTTTTTCACCTCATTCACTTATTGTCTTCATTCTTTGTGGAAGCTGTAAGAGAGTTAAGGACGGAAGGAAAGAGAAAAGGATATCTTTAAACTCAATCTTTATTTTAGGGCCTACTATTATTCTGTGGAGTGGAATGTTTTCCTGAACCAATAGAAATAGTCTCGTCTCCAAGAGAAGACATTGAAATATATTAGTCATTTTCGGTGAGTCAGAAGTTTGATGTTTATCATTTGTCCAGTGGGTGTTTTCAGTGAGGTATGTTTAGCAGAGGTGACTACTAACAGGAGACACAAACTGTTGCTAAGCCCTGGACTTGGTGAGCACGAGTGCTCCCTTGCCAGCAGCCGGGAGAAAGAAATTCCTCTAATAGCAGTGAAGAATGCTTTCTCTGGAAGAATTTCTCTTCAGTGGCAGCAAGCCAATCTTTTCAGGCATACACGGATTTTGCTTCCTGTCTGAGGCCTGCCAGGAAACTGCCACTTTTGATCTTTTTAATTCCCACACATTGACGTTCAACATTGGTAATCGCAATAAACTAACTCTTCTCAATGTCAATGACCAACCGCATGTCTTTGAAATAACTGAATGAGCTGGGCTATGATACTGTTGCGGGGCCTATAAGTATGTCGACCCCGCAAATGAATTTATGTGGAATGAGAACAGCCAAAGCAAATATGGAGGAACAAAGGTGAGATAATGATAATTACAAATGACAATTTATTTCGTCGCATTTACAAGCGAGAATGTAAATGTCCGTGGCGGTTGTATGCGTTCGCAGTCGGGCGTTCGACGAGGGTCGCTGGCGTAGGTCGAGTCGTTGAGTACAGCTAGATGTTGGATGCTGGTAAGCTGAGGTCGGTCGAGTCGTTGAGTTCAGCTAGACGTTGGATGCTGGTAAGCTGAGGTCGGTCGAGTCGTTGAGTTCAGCTAGACGTTGTGGTCGGTGCTGGTCGTTGAGTACAGCTAGTCGTTGGATGCTGGTAAGCTGAGGTCGGTCGAGTCGTTGAGTTCAGCTAGGCGTTGTGGTCGGTACTGGTCGTTGAGTACAGCTAGTCGTTGGATGCTGGTAAGCTGAGGTCGGTCGAGTCGTTGAGTTCAGCTAGGCGTTGTGGTCGGTGCTGGTCGTTGAGTACAGCTAGTCGTTGGATGCTGGTAAGCTGAGGTCGGTCGAGTCGTTGAGTTCAGCTAGGCGTTGTGGTCGGTGCTGGTCGTTGAGTACAGCTAGTCGTTGGATGCTGGTAAGCTGAGGTCGGTCGAGTCGTTGAGTTCAGCTAGGCGTTGTGGTCGGTGCTGGTCGTTGAGTACAGCTAGTCGTTGGATGCTGGTAAGCTGAGGTCGGTCGAGTCGTTGAGTTCAGCTAAGCAGTCGTCGCGGACATCCGAGGTCGGTTGAGGTTGGTAGATCGGTATCCCCGGTTATGACGGTACGTTGGGTTAACCGGGGGTGTGTTGATCTGGTCTCTGGCTCGTACAGCGGGTCGTACGTGAGTCAGGTGTTGCAGTGGTAGAACAGTCTGTAACAGCGAGTCGTTACGTGGACTGCGTAGTACCTTGCAGGAGCGTCGATGTCGGTAGATCGACATCCCTGGTTATGACGGTATGTTGGGTTAACCGGGGGTGTGTTGATCGGGTTTCTGGCTCGTACAGCGGGTCGTACGTGAGCCGGTTGTTGCAGTGGTAGAACAGTCCGTAACAGCGAGTCGTTACGTGGACTGCGTTGTACCGTGCAAGAGCGTCGAGTTCGAGGAAAGGCTAGGGCCTTGCTGGGCCCCCTAGCCGTGCGGACGTATCGGACGGGAACGAAAGCTTTGCCGTGTCAAAGCCGTGCGGACAATGGCTATGGCTATGTTCGCGCCAAAGCCGTGCGGACGAGCGGACGAGAGCGAAGGCTTTGTCGGGTCAAAGCCGTGCGGGCGAGCGGACAAGAGCGAAGGCTTTGTCGGGTCAAAGCCGAGCTGACGAGCGAACAGGCCATGAGGCCGAGGCTAAGATGGGCGTTATCTTAGCGCTGCGCAGATAGTGAAGCCGTAGCTAAAGGCTGGACCGTGCCATTAGCGCTGTGCAGCTTATCGGACAATCGGAACCGAGGTTAAGACCGGTTGGTCTTAGAATCCGTCTTCGTGTTTGCCGCCTGGCCGTCTACTTCGACTGATCATTACTGACCAGTCAGAGATGCTCTGACCCGCAGACAGAGACCTCTTATGGTCCTAAAAAGGACCTTTGTGCATACCTATGTAGGTGGGAGAAAGGCAGGTCTACCACGAGAAGTGGGACCAACGCCGTAAGTTAAGGTGAATGCGACCGCACAGAATGCGGGATTCCTCCTTAATGAGCTTCGCCAGGAGCGCGCCATATATTTGTCGCTGCCTCCCACCAGACACGACTTGACACAAGGTCAAAAGCCCGAAGGCCGATTAAAGTGGGGATAAAGGGGAGGGGAAGGTCGGGAAGGAGCCGAGACTCGAACCCTGCTTGTCAGTGCTGCTCATCGGCTCACTTAGTGCAATGTGAGCCTGATGAGGCAAGCAGTTTCACGAACCCAAATGTGAGTCCGGGCACGTATGCCAGTTTACGGCTTAAACTAGACGCTTGGTCTAGTGCCGTACAAAGGGGACAAAAGTGCAGCTCGCCCACCCGAAGGTTGCCCAGCCGAAGCTGGGGGCCTATTCGGCCCCGAGTCTGCTCTTGGTTTCGAGCACCCATCCGGCACGAATGCCAGACGGCCCAGCTAAAAAGCCGGGGGCGTGCCAGTAGCGCGCCAACGAGGGTTGAAAAGGGCTTGCTGATATTACGAAGGTGCTGTGACACACAGCTCCAGCCGCGTGGATATAAAATTCTTTGATAAAAAATGAGTGTAGCCGTAAAGTATTTTCCTAACCTGCTATAGGCTGGCGACGACTATTAGTTCAAGTCTTATCAGGTAATTTTTGGCCGAAGTGTTTTGTGAATGTTATTAATTTTAATTCTCCCTTTTCTTTTAGCTATAACTAGATGTCAAGGTCGTTAGCAAGAAAAAAGGGCTTAGTCAGTTCCGGTCGTACTCGGATATAATCGTCCTAACTCGGGCGTGTAATTTGATATGTTTTAGGTTTATCGGCAGGTCGCGGCAAGGGTTTGTCGGCCGGTCGCGGCAATACTACCTCTCCCAGCTTATGTACACCTCGGGTGGTGTAATGGTTAACCTGTTAGACTAGCAAACCTCCGCGAGTGAGTTCGAATCTCATTGGATGCCCCATTCATACAGGCTCATGCCACATTTAAGCAAAAAGCTTAGTAAATTACAACCTCACCCACCTAATTGTCAGACAATTTTTAAGGCGTCATGTCAACATCCTGCTTGACAATGTCTTCAACAACCAAGTAGCAGTTGAAAACACCTATGAAGAATTTATCATATTAAAAACTACAGAAATCACTTCCCCATCAGTGGGGCTTAAAATACACCGTCTTTGATGGTGAAGTTTTGGTTCTGGAGAGCACACTCTCATGGACATTACTTACAAGTCCACTCTGATTCAGAGTGGTAGAACACGTTAGAATCCTATCTATGGATTCAAAAGATCTTTAAAGATTATTTGCATTTGATAGAAATGCTTGATATAATGTGAATGTAAATTATTGGTATTAGGAATTGTTACATTTATTGATTATTGAAAATGTATTAAGGACATTAAGAGTTACTTTTTTTGTACAGGATATTTTTACGAGAGAAAAAATTCTAAATTACGCTCAAACAAAAAAGACATTGAATTTCAAGTCAACATTTTTGATTTGAGCAAATTTTTTCTTTATCAAAATATGAAAATGTTTGCCTTTAATTTGATTTATGGTTCGTGTAAATATGTAAATTTCGAACTTTTTTCAGAAGTAAATATTGTTTAAAAAATATTAAAGAAAATCCTGATCAGGAAAAATGTTTGTTGATCTTCACAAACTTTAATTGTTGTTTACTATTGGACTTTTTTTTCTAGCTGTTAATGAGAAAACCTAAAACAATTTCGGTTAATATCCAGTTCCTTTTCCAAGAATAAAAATCTATTCTCGGAGGTGAGCTAAACTTTTAAACGAGGATTTTGCCTTTAGGGTTGGGGTATTTAATTCAATTTACAAATTGCAACCGGGGTAAATTAGAATTATCATTTTAAAGTTTTGAATTTTTTTACTAAAAACTTTTCAGAAGTATATGTGGCTAAGTGTAACACGATGGACTATATTGAATATTCGAACGTTATACTCTTCTTTAAAAAAATAGGCGACTCGTTGTTCAGAGACGGAACTGCCTTATTCAGATTGGTACAATTTCATTGCGATTAACGCAAACACAAGGGAGAGAGGAAGACCCTGTAAGGGTTTATCAGCGAATCTCGCTTCCAGCTTCAAAGGGGCACCCCACCAACCTGGCCGATTCACATCAACGACCAACCCAACTTCTCTCTTTGAATTTCAATCTCAACTGCTCTTAAACCCAAAATTATCTTTTTCATATAATATCGTCTTAATTATTGCATCAGCAAAACATAGAAGACGTGTGATTAACTTTTATTTCATTCATCCTAAGCCGACAGCATGACTTGTTTGCCTTTGACGACATCCGGCCCCAACGAAGATTTTAAAAACACGTCACGCCGGCGACCTACAAATCAATCCGTCAAACCTGACATTTCACCACCCAAGCAAGAATCACACCATATGAACTTCTGCGACGAAGTTCACTTATGCTCATAGATTTATAACCAGTCCATAACCTCACTGAACAATGAAATAACTGATATAATCAATTTTCAATAAAATAATTAATATAATTTATTACGACCATAATTATTTAACATATTTTGTGTTTCTCGTGATAAGATTTTGTGTTTCTCGTGATAAGATTTATTATAATTAGTTGCTTGAAATTGTGTGTGCAAACAAATGATAATCTAATAGAAATAATTACTTGAAACTATTATTGTGTATTAATTAGTATTGGATAGGAATACTTTATGACAAAAAATTATGCAAAAAGATGTAAATATAGACGTAAAATTAACACGCTTCCCTAATGTCTTGGTATAAAATAACATTAGACGGGTTGACATGCCGTTAAAATGTAATCAATCCGCAAATCTCTGCTACCAGAATCAACAGATTAATGTCAGCCGTAATCGACAAAATCTTATCTTATTTCAGCTTTTAACGAAAGGGCAATTTTTTATGGTCTGCCCTGTTAAATTAAGGAGAAAGGAAAATACAGGAATGTGGATGAGAATATTTATGAGTTTCAACAGCTTTAATGACAGCCGGAAAGATTGCCCTTGTGCTGTGAGTTCATACATGGAAGAAAACAGTTGCAAATGACAGAGCCGGAATTAAACATCTAACCTTGAAGTTTTGAGGACCAGTGGGTCGAGGAGGAATGAATAAATGATGAAAGAATGAACTAAAAGAACACCGACCCAAAAGTTGAATGTGCTCATCTCATGTTGTGATGGTCTGTTACTGCTGCTGGAATCGTCAAGAAGAGTCTGTGAAGAAGAGAGTCGGTTTGTCCTGCTCAAGAAATATGTGAGGAAAAGAGGACGAGAGAATGTTACACCGCGTTTTATATTGCCCGGGGAAGTCATCCGGGCAGAATGGCCTGAATCATTCTCATTGGGTGAAAATATGAGGTCGGGACCACAACGGTCAAAATAATTAACGTGCTAAATGATAATTTGAAATTCTTTATGCTATAAGTTAATTCTAGGTCGATATATTCTTTTATCTTAAAAGTTGATGGTCAGTGCGGCAGTTATTTTTGCACTAACCTAATATACAGCGAATAAAGAGTATATCATATTATAAGCAGAACTTTCCATCTTTACCTCTTTGACCTATAGTAGTTTGTGTTTTGATCGGATGTGATTGCTCCAAGGTAGACGAGCTTTACTTTCCTTCCCTTGATCTATCTTTATAATCTAATTTACTCCAATTGTTAATTAGCTGACAAACCCAATATTTTTCAAAAAACATTAGAGACACAGAATGTTTTTTTAATGATTGTTATATATTTTTGTAAGATTCTATGCATACACAAATATAAGCATCATATAAATACAGAGAAACGGTTTTAAATTAAAAAAAAAGATTTTGAGAACCACATTGTATACAATATATCTCATTCTATCTTTGACAAATATTGCCTTTTGTACTATAAAACTCAACGTCATATATGCAGTAAGCTGTTTTGAAGAAGTCCTGGAAACTGCACCCTACAAAACAGTAGTTATACGGTTATTTATTTCCCATCTCACAAATTATCCAAGAAAGGCGAGCAAGACATGATGGGTACTGTTGGACTAAGGACCAAATCATAAGCGACATTTTCCTATGGATTCACCAGTCTTGACAGATTAGCGAAACCTTACATTCATTACATTCATGTGTGGGCATTGGGTACTGTAAAGAGAACTGAGCAAGAGCGATGACAAATAGGGACGGATGGCTCGAGAGAGTCCAAGGAATCAAAATTTTTGTTCCTGTTCTTCAAAAGTTTCGATTCCTATTAGGACCCCCCCCAACATTAAACAGACCTCGTATCATATTTGGTATCATGGCAAGCCAATTAAATACCTACCCATGAAGCCGGTTGTTGTGGGGTAAATCTTCAGCAGTCGGCAGCGGAGTAAGAAGAGAGTACAGACTTCGTTGATCCAAACTGGCAAAGAGGATAAAATGATGATGCTAAAATGGAATGTAACAGTACAATTGTAGAGAAATGTGTTGCGGAGCCGATAAGTGTGTCGACTCCGCAAATGATTTAAGTTAAATGCCAGCGAGTGTGCATGGCCAAAGACAGTGGGAGGAGACAGAAGGCGAGATAATAGATACAACAAAAGTGACGATTTTATTGCCGGAATTACAAACGTGTATGTAAATATCCGGGGCGGTTGTATGTGGTCTTCAGCCAGGATGGGTTACGTCGTTAGCTAGTATGGTCGAGTTGTAGTTGTAGTTGTGCGCAGCAGGACGTTCGACGAGGGTAGCTGGCGTAGGTCGAGTCGAGGAGATACAGCTAGATGTCTGATGCTGGTAAGCTGAGATCGGTCGGGTCGCTGAATGCAGTTGGACAGTTGCTAGCCGGTAGCTGAGGTCGGTCGGTCGGTCGGTCGGTCGGTGATAAATCGATGTCCCGGTTTTGACATTTCGTTGATATGGTCGAGTCGTGGTTGCTAGCTTGTAACAGCGAGTCGTTACGTGAGCTAGTTGTTGCAATGCTAGGGCAGTCCGTAACAGTGAGTCGTTACGTGAGCTAGTTGTTGCAATGCTAGGGCAGTCCGTAACAGCGAGTCGTTACGTGGACTGAATGCTGCATTGTAGGAGCGTCGTGGTCGGTAGATCGATATCCCGGTTTTGACAGTACGTTGGGTTAATCGGGTGGGGGTCGATCTGATTGCTAGCCCGTAACAGCGAGTCGTTACGTGGGCCAGATGCTGCAATGCTAATGTAGTCCGTAACAGCGAGTCGTTACGTGGACTAGATGCTGCATAGCTAGGGTAGTCCGTAACAGCGTGTCGTTACGTGGACTAGATACTGCGTTGCTGGGGCAGTCCGTAACAGCGAGTCGTTACTTGGACTGCAATGCAGGAGCGTCGAGGTCGGTAGCTATGGCTTTGTCGTGCCAGATAGCTGTGCGGGCGTATCGTTTGCGGTAGCTGTGGCTTTGTCGTGCCAAAGCTGTACGGACACGCATCGAGGCAATAGCTAAGGCGCGGATGGTGGAGCGGTAGCTAAAGGCCAACCCTTTAGTGAGTCCTCTTCGTGTTTGCCTCCAGGTGTCTATTTCAACTGGTCATTAATGACCAGTTAGAGATGCTCCGACCTGCAGAAGGTGACCTCTCATAGCCCTTAAAAAGGACTGTAAAAAAAGGTTGTTGAATCTACCACTAGAAGTGGTGGTGAGGTGGGTGCAACCACGATAATGTAGGACCCGAGCCTTGTGGAGCCGAGTGGCCCCTGAGAGCGCCTGCGTAGACCTCTGTATTTATCGAAGCATCCCACCAACGTACGAATATGGCACAAGGCCGTTTTTAAGGTGGGTCCGGTCGCAGGGCCGAAGCCCACACGCGTCCGGCAAGGCCAAAAATACCTTCGGCCCCGTCGGCATTCCCTTTTTGGGGCGCCAGGCAATAAACCCAACCCCCAAAAGGGGTATAAGCCTGGGGGGATGGCCCCCTGAGGCCGGAGGAAATCTCCAGTGCCGAGGCACACCCGGCAGAACCGCCCAGAGGTAAGACGGCCTACCGAATGCAACCCAAGAACTGGAGAGGAAAGGTCACAATCACCCTAAAAAAGAGCGGGGACCTCTGTATTTATCGTTGCGTCCCACCAACGCACGAATATGGCACAAGGCCGTTTTTAAGGTGGGCCCGGTCGCAGGGCCGAAGCCCACACGCGTCCGGCAAGGCCAAAAATACCTTCGGCCCCGTCGGCATTCCCTTTTTTGGGGCGCCTCAGGCGCCAGGCAATAAACCCAACCTCCCCGAAGGGGGTATAAGCCTGGGGGGATGGCCCCCTGAGGCCGGAGGAACTCTCCAGTGCCGAGGCACACCCGGCAGAACCGCCCAGAGGTGAGACGGCCTACCGAATGCAACCCAAGAACTGGAGAGGAAAGGTCACAAACACCCTAAAAAAGAGCGGGGACCTCTGTATTTATCGTTGCGTCCCACCAACGCACGAATATGGCACAAGGCCGTTTTTAAGGTGGGCCCGGTCGCAGGGCCGAAACCCACACGCGTCCGGCAAGGCCAAAAATACCTTCGGCCCCGTCGGCATTCCCCTTTTTGGGGCGCCTCAGGCGCCAGTCAATAAACCCAACCCCCCCGAAGGGGGTATAAGCCTGGGGGGATGGCCCCCTGAGGCCGGAGGAAATCTCCAGTGCCGAGGCACACCCGGCAGAACCGCCCAGAGGTAAGACGGCCTACCAAATGCAACCCAAGAACTGGAGAGGAAAGGTCACAAACACCCTAAAAAAGAGCGGGGACCTCTGTATTTATCGTTGCGTCCCACCAACGCACGAATATGGCACAAGGCCGTTTTTAAGGTGGGCCCGGTCGCAGGGCCGAAGCCCACACGCGTCCGGCAAGGCCAAAAATACCTTCGGCCCCGTCGGCATTCCCCTTTTTGGGGCGCCTCAGGCGCCAGGCAATAAACCCAACCTCCCCGAAGGGGGTATAAGCCTGGGGGGATGGCCCCCTGAGGCCGGAGGAAATCTCCAGTGCCGAGGCACACCCGGCAGAACCGTCCAGAGGTAAGGCGGCCTACCGAATGCAACCCAAGAACTGGAGAGGAAAGGTCACAAACACCCTAAAAAAGAGCGGGGACCTCTGAATTTTCGCCGCCTGAAGCCTTTTTATATGGAAGAAATGGAACTCCACTTCTGTCGCGCCACGTGGATAGAAAGTTCTTCTACAAAAAATGGACGCAGGAAATAAGTACTTCTATAGTCCGGTATGGGCTAGTGAAGAGTATTACCTCCATTTTTATAGAATTATTTCTGGCAGAAGTGTTTTGCAAATGTTGATAAATGTTAATTTATCCCTTTCTTAGTTGTAACGGCCGGTTAGAGTCGAAAAAAGGGCTTCATCATTTCCGGCCGCACCCGGATGTTATTTCTCTAGGGCGAAAGGTGTAATCTGATCTGTTTACGTTCGCAGGCCGGTCGCAGCAAATGTTTCCATATATAAACATCAGTTAATGTGTCATTACGTCCAAATTCAAACTAAAAACAATTTTAATGAGAATATTTTTGTCCCATGATTTTTTTTTTCTTTAGGAGAAACAATTAACCGGCTTATTTTGATTGATTTTATTTGTCATGAATAATAGAGGCGTGGGAAACCCTTCGCCTGTTAGTGGAGATCAGATTAGAACTGGGGGTGTCCTCGTGGTGTAATGGTTAAAGCGATGCACAGCGGAATCGTAGTAAGCGAGTTCGTACTCCAGTCGCGCTATTACGTTCACTTTCGGGCAAATACCCTTGGGAAAGGTATGAACCCCTTTATCCTCCCAGCTATGGGTTAAATAGAAGCACCACTGTTCTTCTAGGAGAATGGCTTTGGCATTAAATAACCTACAAAGGTTGATATGCAATTAAACAAAGAAACCAAACCAAATATTAGAACTCTCATTGATGCTTCAAGATTTTAAAGTGCTTAAAAGAAACTGTCCCTAAGAACCTGGAAAAGAGACTGGTGAAATCAGCAAGTAGTTTCCAAATCTCCATGTCTCAAAAATCACGAAATCTCACGGAAGTGCTTTGTATGATATTAAAAGTGTCAGCGGACGCTTATGCTTGATCACTAATTACTACTTTAGTTGAAAAAATAGTTTTAAACAAAAAAAAAAAAAATGCTATTAGGTATTTTTTTTCAAACTGAACTAGTTTTAAACCAGGAAAACAATATTAGTAATTATGAAGATAAAAGGAAACATGATGTCAATAACGGACTTTTAAAATTTTCTAGGCAATATTCTTCCTTTTCTCCCTCCAGATCAAACTAGTTTTAAAGCGCGATAAGGATGATGGTGATGGTAAGAAGAAGAAGAAAAAAAGAAAACGTTTTGGCAATAGTTGGCTTGAAAACATTCTAGGTTTTGTTATATATATATATATATATATATATATATATATATATATATATATATATATATATTATTCAAACCCTAGGTTTTGGGGTTTTACAAAATTAATTAGTTTTAACGCAATAAAAAACTTACCTTTACATTCGATTTTATGGGTACTATCCTCATTTTGACAAATAATAGGTTTGAGGGTTTTACAAAGAATTTTTATCTGACCATGTTAATTGGTTGTACTTCTTCCGATGCGAAGTCAATGTTTCTTCTGTTTCAATTTTTTTTCAACAAATCAATAAAAGTCATAAAATGGTTTCATATTTCCGGTTGCAACTCGGCAAGACTAGCAAAACAAACGGAAGTCTTTCATTAAATTTTATTAGATCACACGTTCACCTAATTTGCATACATGGAGAGTCAGTCAACTTAGGCAGGAGACGTTTGATTGCTTTCAGTGTGTGAACACCAAGAAACCAAATATGACTAATGATCAATTTGTTTCGTTTATTTGTTTACCGGAATATCGACTCATTATTTAATGCCGAAATTTGATTCATTTGTAAATGCTTAATTGTAATAACTAAATTTTCATTGTTCCTTTGTTTGTTTTTACAATTACCCTTTCTTATCTATTATCATTTGTTTGCACACATTTGTATGATTTCAACAAATACAAATCATTTATACATAATTGTACAGTTTAGATTAATATTCCTGTTTAATAATGACATTGGTTTGTACTATTACATGGTTTCAAATTTTTCTGTCTTACGCCAATAATTTTCTAGTAATCATATGATTTCATGACGAGTAGAGTCTTCGCCAATGGTCCGGGAGACTGAGGTTCATTTTCCAGGCCGAGTGATACCAAAAATTCAAAAAATGGTACTCCTTGCTTAACACTCAGCATTACAAGGTAAGGATCAAAGGTAAAGTGGAGAAATCCTGGGAATGGAGTAGCTAGCTTCCCTATACCTCGGTGTAGTAGCTATTGAAAAGAGAGCCAAAGGATTGCCAACTTTACTTTTTTTTTTACTATATGATTTCAAGTAATTAATAATGATAAAAATAAAAACAGTCATATCTTCAAGTGATTTTTCTTAATAACAACAAAATGTTCTCTTCCTGCACTGCGCCTGACATTAAACTGATCTTGGTCGCATTTTGTTTTTTTTATGGGGAGTCAAATAAATAGTACGTGTCCTCTTATTTAAAAGGAGTATTGGCAGGGTTTCTTGCTTGATGCCTGGGACACCTGAAAGGGAATATGGATTGAACTAAGCAGATTTTGCCTCGGCCCCATCAGAGTTTCGATTCTTGCTGTGTGTAGGAGTTCATGTTGTTTTGGTTCCCCATTTTGTAGTAGGTGTTTATATTTGGAAAAAGGCAAAGGAGGCAAATGATGTGTGAAATGACGCGGATAAAAAGAACATTTAAAACAAAGCTGTTCAAATAAATCAAATTTATATATCAACAATACATACAATGAAACATTTAAAAGATTACTAGAGTTCTAATACTGTTCGTGAAATATTCCTCGGTGAGTGTTGGGGTGGGTGGGGGTGTTACTAATTCTAATACTACAAAAAAAAAAGGACTATTTAACAAAGGTGTCCGATGCGTGTTGACTAAGTATTTCTACTGTTTGTTTTTTTTTTCTGTGGTTTGACGAAATTTCTATGTTCGAGGCTGGAAAAAGTCTCACCGACAAAGTATAAGGAAGAAGAGAATGGTCGCAGAAAGTATCCATTTTTGTGGCGGTTGACTGCTGGAAGTCAAATGTAAAAAGGAGGAAGAGTGTTGACTGTTAGTGAAAATGTGAAAGAGAGCTATATTGACTCACCAAGTGAAATTCTGAAAAAGAGCTATGTTGACTCTCCAAGTGAAATTTTGACAAAGAGGGTGTGTTGGAAGATTTGAGTATTTATTGAGAAAATTGAAGTTGCGGACATAGTTTTGAGCACTGACTACGTAGTTCTCCTGGCCAATAGGTTCCGGAGACTGATTTGTATACTGACGTCCGCTATCTTTGTTTCAGGAACAAGTGACATAACGTCCATTTTAAAATATAGGTGTGTAAATTCTATATGTGCATCTTCTCATTAACCGACCTTGGCTGTGCAGGGAGCCAAATAAATCCCTATAAATACTCATTCCAGGTCAGATAGACGAATTTTTTCTTTGTCTTTTGTTGAAAAGGTTATGGCTTGGTTTCTTTTGTTTAAAGGCATATCAACCTTCGTGGTTTATTTAATGACAAAACCATTTTAGTGTTGAATAATGGTTTAGTTTCCATAACACTATAAATTAATTGACAATACAAACAAATAACAAAACTTCTTTGGAAACACAACGACGAAAGGTTTATTATAGTTGCAGAAGTAAACGAGTCAGAGTGAGAATGGGTTCTTTTTGGTGTCGCCGGATAGTATGTTGGTCCTTGAGTTTGTTGGAAGTGTGTCACTATAGCCAGTAGCTCGTGTGACAGGCTGGAAGGTTGGTTCTTCTGTGTGTGAAGCTAGTAGCAGCGTGTTCTTCCGAGAAGGTGTTCCATGTGGAATGTCCGTTGCAGAGGACGCGAGAGGGGTCTGTCTTGGCTGCTAACTAGGTGCTCTCTGACGTGTCGTGACTTCCAAAAAGGGCTAGGAAAAATAGTTCTAGAGAGGAAGAAGGAATCAATGTGCTCTGCCCCTGATTGGTCAGTGAGTGGCTGAATCGTTTGGCGGGGGCATTGATTCGCGAAAGGAAATTGATCTGTGACTGCTACACCATCCTTTCAGCAGAACAGCAGTGATGTTATTTAATCCATAGTTGGGGGATAAGAGGGTTCATATCTTTTCCAGGGGTATTAGTCCAAAAGGTTAACGTGGTAGAGCAACTGGAGTTTGAACTCGCATTCTTCGAGCCTGCAGTTTATCATTTTAACCATTACGCCATGGAGTTAGGTTTGGATTTGTGAATGGAACTAGTTAAGATAGTAGAGTGAAGACCAACCTTCTACCACATTTGTATTTTTGGTGAAAAAATATTAATCACCGTTTCCTGCCAAATCATCGGATTTGAGTATTATAGTTTGATTTGTATTCATTATCCTAGATACGTACCTAATGATGCTGAGTGTTAAGCAAGGAGATATCAAATACCATTTTTTGAGTCTTTGGTATGACTCGACCTGGGAAAGAACCCTTGTCTCCCGGGGCATTGGTGAACACTCTACTCACTGATTATGTCTATTCAACTCAAGATCCTGTTATATCTTTTCTGCTCACTGGTTTAATTTATTATCAATTTCAGACTTAACCTTTTATCACAGCTATCCGGAAGACTCCTCCAATATTAAGTTACATTTTGTTACAGTAACTCGTTACAATAATTTGCTCTACTCATGTAACACATTGAATCTTTGTTTTTCTTTTAGAGATTTGTTTCCGTCTCTATAATTCAGTGATATTGATGGATACTTAAAACACCCCGTCAAGATAAATATGTCTTATAAAGAAAGTTTCAATTATAGAATTACAATTATCAAATCAGCACTTGATGATGGTGATCCATCACAACTATGTTGAAAATTGCGCTCTTTGTAGATAATATTAAAAATAATTCAAAATTAATAAATAAGGGACTAATTATCTCCCTTTGACTTATGAACTGCTAGAGGGTGCATGAACCCTTTTATTAATCTGTCTGTCCTTTTTTTCTCTCAGTTCTGTGAGACAGCCATTCTGAATAAATAGATTAATTATGGTGTTCTAAAACCATAACGATATCTCGTTTATAATTGCTTCTTGTATGAATATTGTTTGTTCTGTTACCACCAAAATGTTAAGGTAGGCTGTTTTTCATTCATTCATTCATTCTATTATAATGTGGTTGTCCTGTTGACTATTTTATTTAACATTGGTTATAAGCTCAGTCTACGAACTACCACGTGTAAGCAGTCAGGCATCTTGTTTTTGCTGTTTTCAGAATTTTTCTGTTATATGACAAAAAAGGGAGATTCAGGAACTGGAATTATGAAAACTAAATTAAACATTGCACCGCTGAATGGAAAATACAATGTAAAATGGCATTAATCAAAGATGGCTTGTGGAGTATCATGAATGAAACGGAATCTGTTCCTACGGAGGCTAATGCATACGAAAAATACTTGGCCCAAAAGGATCGTATTTTAGCTACAATTGTCTTGCCTGTTGATCCATTACTACTATATATAATAGGAGATCCTGTTGACCCGATAATTGTATGGAAAAAGTTAGCGGACCAGTTTCAGAAGAAGACTTGGGCAAACAAATTAACATTGATAAGGTGACTATTTTCTCTTAAGTTGAGAAAAGGAATTCCCGTTCAGAGTCATATTAAAACGATGACAAAATTTTTTGAAGAATTATATGTTATCGGTGATATTATAGATAAAGAAGACTGGGTTATATATCTCCTAGTCAGCCTGCTTGATTCATTCAATAAGGTAACAGCGTTAGAAGCTTAGAAGCTAATGCGGAGGTTCCACGTAGGGAAATTGTAACGGAACGTCTACTTTACGAAGAGACAAAAATTAAACAAGGTTCTTAATAGCAACGAAACGAAAGCTATGACGACACATCATATAAGTCAACAACGAAAGGAACCGTCGAAGTGTTTTCAGCGCAGAAAATATGGACACTTAAAACGTTACTGCTGTGATTTCCGTGAATCAGAAAAAATAAATGAGACTCCGTTTAAAAGGAACTACCACACAAGAAAGAACTCATGTAACATAACGAATTCAAAGGGAAATTCGAGCAACACTGACAAAGACGGCCATATTGGACCAGTGACGTCGAGTATTCTATTTACAAGTAAGAAAGAGACGAAGTTGATTATTGACTCAGAGGCGACTTGCCACATGTGTAATGATGCTGAAAAATGTATGGATTTTGAAAGTTTTGATGTTGCACAAGAAATAACTCTTGGGGATGGCCACTCGGTTGAAGCCCTTGAAAAGGGAACTATTGAAATGTCATTGAAATTACCAAACAAAAACCAGCGAGAATGCTATTTATACGAGACTTTATGTGTACCTAAACTTTCCTTCGACTTATTAAGCGTTTGTAAAGGCTCAGAACATGGCAAAAAATTGTTTTTACTGACCAGGGTTGTAAAATACTTGATGAAAAAGGAAAAATTATCACTACTGCTACCAAATTTAGAAATTTATATTATTTGAACTTTGAGGAAAAACAAGTGTCTGCCCATAAAGCTACAATATGTTCAAATAATGATACTAGAGAATAGATTTGACACAGAAGACATGGTTTTAGCAAAAGGGCAAATTGTAGACTTCCCTGTTACGTTAAGGAGAAAGGAAAATACAGGAATGAGGACGAGAATATTGATGAGTTTCAACAGCTTTAATGACAGCCAGAAATATAGCCCTTGTGTCGTGAGTTCGTACATGGAAGAAAACAGTTGCAAATGATAGAGCCGGAATTAAACATCTAACCTTGAAGTTTCGAGGACCAGTGGGTCTAGGAGGAATGAATAAATGATGAAGGAATGAACTTGTAGAGAAGAGGAAAATCTCGTATTTTGTTTTGGCGCGCTATTTAATTCAACACTGAATTTCACCCAATCAGGATGACATATCCTATTCAGCCCGGACCTTCATTTCCGGCTAGCAGAACGGGTAAGCGGCCAAACACACTCTCTTCGGCTTGAGACGGCGACCAGAACGGACGTGTCTCTGGTCGCCCCTGCTTAGCGATGCTTTTTAGCTAAACAAGCCACCCAGTGTGGACATATCACTGTGGCTTTAACCCTAGCAGCAGCAACATGAACACTCAGCGAGGGAACCTTCTAATTTATGGATTCCTTGCGTCTAATATATTTTAGACCAAGGAATCCCAGTTGAATATGAATTAGATACGTTCAGCATGCCTTCCACAAGCACCACAAAAATTTACTATGTCGATCCGAGCGCCACTTCGCTCTCGACAAGCTCCCATTTCACCTCTGGTCACATTAATGGAGATAACGCCTACTCTCCACAAATACCAGACACACAAAACTACACGGTGGCCTTGAATACTTCCCTCACACGTCCAACGACACGCTGCCATCTCAACATCTAGCTAAGCCATTTCGTCTCAAACATCCAACAAGCCTAAACGCCATGAGTCTTGCAGCACCAAAAACAAACCATATTCAAAGCTGCAAATAAAGAACTTTCGTTGTTGTGTTGTTAAAGAATAGTTTCGTAATTCATTTCTATTGCCATAAAATCTATAGTGATCGGGAAAATAACTAATTCCCTCAAAACGCTAAAAACTAAAGGAACACTGGCCCAACAGTTGAATGTGCTCATCTCACGTTCTGATGGTCTGTTACTGCTGTGGGAATCGTCAAGAAGAGTCTGTGAAGAAGAGAGTCGGCCTGTCCTGCTCGAGAAATATGTGAGGATGAGAGAACGAAAGAATGTTACATTGCCTTTTATAGTGCCCAGGGAAGTCATCCGGGCAGAATGGCATGAATCATTTTCATTGGACGAAATATATAAATTGAAATCCCCAACGGTCAAAATAATTAACGTGCTAAATGATAATTTGAAATTCTTTCTTTCTACTATATGGTCATCTTGGAGCAAAAAATTTGCAAAATTTAGAGAAAACATGGTAAATGGCTTGGATTTTGCTGTCACAAAAAATTTAAATTCCTGTGAACCATGTGCAGATGGAAAACAACATCGCCATTCATTTCCAAAATATGCTGGGAGAAAATTCAGCGAACTGCTTGGAGTAGAACAGTGATATATGTGGAAAAATTTAGGAGAAATCATTAAGTGGATGCTAATACTTTGTTACATTCATTGATGATAAATCCGGATATATTTCGACATATATGCTAAAACACAAAGGAGAAGTGTTTAAAAAATTATTGAATGGAAAACCACGGTAGAAAAATCTAGAGGACACAAATTTAAAGTACAACGCACAGACAATGGTTGAAAATATACTTCAGGAGATGAATAAAGGTATTCGCCATGAATATACTGTTAGTAAGACATTAGAATAAAATGGAGTCGCTGAAAGGATGAATCGGACATTGGTAGAAACAGTACGAGCAATGTTGTCTGATTCTAAATGACCTAAAAGATTTTAAGCTGAAGTTTTATCTATAGCAATATATATTCGAAATCGAAGCCCAACAAATGAAGTGCACAAAATGATACCATATGAAGTATAGACAGGCCACAAAACTAAAGTAAAACACGCGTATTTGGATGCAGAGCTTATGGTCACATACCAAGGGATATTGACTTTACGACACTGAAAAATTGAGTGTATTCTACAGTAGAGGTGTAATATTTAATGAGTCAAGATCAATAGTTAAACGAATAGAAAATGAGAAGAATGACGGAGACAAAAACATTCCTTTGTAGAAATTGAATGGCAAAATACCAATGAAAGTAAAGATGACAACTTAGAAAAATTACAGTGCCTCGAAGATCGAAAAGAATAAGGAAGCGTCCTTATTTTTATGGTGAATGGGCTAACATCGCTCATGGATAAAGTGAACCCTTAACAGTGAAAGAAGTACTTTCCAGTCCTGAGAAAGCTGAATGGAAGGAAGCAATGGAAAAGGGAACGGAGTCACTTCACACAAATGAAGTGTGGGATTTAGTTGAACTGCCCAGTGGAAGAAAAGCTATCTGTTGCAAGTGGGTTTTCAAACGAAAACATGATGTTTATGGAAGCACGGAACGACACAAAGCAAGGCTGGTAGCGCAAGGTTTTAATCAAAAATATGAAGTCGACTATGATGAGACATTTTGTCCTGTTGTCAAATTTGAACCTGTAAGAACAATTATTGCATTAGCAACAAAATAGGACCAGAAGTAATATCAGTCTGACATAACTACTGTATTCCCGAATGGCGAACTAAAAGGAAGATCTTTAACTGAAGAAATCTGAAGGGTTTATGATAAAAGGAAAAGAACATCCTGTATGTAAACTGAAGCGAAGCCTGTATGCCAGTGTGGCGATTTAGGAATTACCAAAGAACTCCCAACCGGATGTAGACTCGTCGGCTGCCTGATACAAAATGTATAAATGCGTCGCCACGCATAAGGCTCCACGCATCCATCCGGTTAAAATAAAAAAAAAAAGAAAATAATAAAATGTAAAGTAGCCAATGAGAAGCGGTCGCGCCAAAATTAGAAGAATTTTGGAGCGGCGAATTTGGAGCCGGTAGAAAGGGATAAATACTCAGGTTTTCTGTGAACCTATCTCTTTTTTCGGGTAGTGCCATCGAAACGACAACACCGTTTTTACTATCTGGTGTTTGGGCACCACGCTGTGTCTTGGGACGTAGCGTTGGTTAGTCCATTCACCAGGTAAATAAAGGAAAGTCTGAAAGAAAAGTTTTTCGTCTCCTGTCTGTTCCTATCTTCTCTTTTTTTATATTTCTTATGGACCTTCTTTGGGCAAGGCATTGCACCGGCCAAGTCAACGTGGGATAAAACTAAATAACCAAAATATGGAGTCAGATATCTTACGGCAACACAGTATTGCCCTTAGCCACTGACTTTCATAAAAATTTTAAACCCCACACCAGAAACAATCGCCAAGATGTTAGAATTAAAAACTTGACTATCAGCTTAAAAAGATGGGTCTAAAGCAATTAAAAAATGATCCGTGTATATATACACAATCTTCAGACGGAGAAATGTTTATAGTTGCTGTTTATGTCGATGATCTTATTTTTGCGAGCAAGTCTTCCACATGCGTCCATACATTTCTGAAAATTTCATCGGAGAATTTTAACATCAAGGACATGGGTAAACTACACAAGTTTTTAGGTGTTAAAGTTGTTTATTCAGAATCAGGAAAAAATTAGGATTGGTCAACCCACATACGTAGCGGACTTTTTGAAAAAGTTTCAGATGGAAAACTCAAAATTAACTACAATACTGTCCGAGCAAAGATATGGTTGCAGATGTTCAAACAAAAAGACTCATTTGTGCACAATTTGTGAAGATCAGAGAACTATTGGGTGTTAAAAACCTAATTTGACTTAATCATCTAACAGCGAGTGAGAAGGAGTGTTGAAAATTGCACTCTTTGTAGATAATATTTAAAATAAAACAAAATTAATAAATAAGGGACTAATTATCTCCTTTTGACTTGTAACTGCTAGAGGGTATAAGAACGCTTTCATTAATCTACCCGTCCTTTTTTTCTCTCGGTTCCTGTGAGACAGCCATGCTGAATAAATAGATTAGTTACGGTGTTCTAAAACCATAACGATATCTCGTTTGTTATTGCTTCTTGTATGAATATTGTTTGTTCTATTAACACCAAAAGGTTAATGTAGGACGTTTTTTATTCATTCATTTATTCATTCATTCATTCATTCTATTATAATATGGTGGTCCCGTTGACTATTTTATTCAACACATGGCCCGTTTTTTTCTTTGATGACAATCATCATCTGTAAGTTGTACATGTGTCAATCATAAATATTCCCCAGTGGAAAGTAAATGTTGTTTAGAATGGATTTGTATTGTCAAAACATTATATAAGTTCATCTGGACATTGTGAAAATATTGTAGAAAAACAATCTAATATAAATCTTTGTTGCTTTAAAACGATACTTGATTTAAAAGAATAATGACGAATGAATGTTCAGATTAAACGAGATTTGATTCAATTGAAATCTAACAAGAAAAAAAGACAAAAACAAAAACAAACAAACAGCCATATGAAATATATTTACGCGATAAGCAAATTTAAATGGTATATTTCGCTCTCACCATCTTGTATATATGCGTCAATAATTCAGTGTCGTTTAAAAGTAAGTATTGTGTCGTTTGGAGGTGGGGAAAATATTTAGTCGAGTCCCCACTCGCTAAGGATCGGTACTATCACCTTGATATATCAACACAGAATAAACAGAAAGAAAGACAAGGTCATTTATACATACAGAAACACTTAATATATACATAATATACATACAAGTAATATTGAACAGAATGCACAAGCATGTTCCGACAGATAAAATGTGCAGATATCGTTTTAGGAACAAGCAGTAATAAAAGGAAAAGACGGGAAAATACTTCTTTGATAATAATAGAGAGAAAAATGGACATAGCTTCTTCGTAAACATCATATATTATTTCGTAAATTTCACACGGTTTGCACTTCTAAGCCACGAAAAATTTAATGACTGACCTCTGTTCAAGCTTTGAGCACTTTGCTTAAATTGGGGACATTTTTAATAGCCTCAAAGCAAATATTTGGCGAGATTGAAATTATTTTTGACATAAACCAATTACAAACAATGTATTATTTACAGTAATTGAAAAAAATTCTAAAAAGCTAAATTGAATTTACTTTTTTCGAAAAAATTCCCCTTACCACACACACACACTTATATATATATATATATATATATATATATATTCGATAGCAAGATTTGCTATTGAGTTGAACGAGTTATTTTGTTAATTGAAGTATTGTGATGTGATGAGTGAAGATGCACCTGTTTGATTTTGATTGAGAGAACAAAATGAAAAAGTGAACGAAGCAAAAATTCTTGTGAAAGAATATCACTGGTAAATTACAATTAAATGAAATAGCATTGTGTAAGTGTATTATCAAGATTACTCAGCAGCCGCTAACTTGCACGTCACCGTCTCTCTATTTAACTATTTATAGTTAAATATAGAGACTTCAATGTTTTGGTTAAAAGAAAAAGTGAATTACTACTATATTGTAGAACTGGTGGTTAGTTCAAGGATCAGATAAAATTCATGATATGGTCATTTGATGAGGTTAACAAAATAATATTCATTTATATTATTAATAAGAGAATAAATAACTTGGTTAGTAAGAGATGTTAGGGTTGGTTTTGGTTTCTTTGTTTAATGGCATATTATCTTTCGTGGGTTGATGCCAAATCCACCCTTGTAGAAGGGCACTATGGACACTCTTTAACTCATAGCTGTGGGAGGAGATAAAGGGGTTAATAGCTTTCCCAAGGGTATAAGTCCAAAAGTGAATGTAATAATGCAACTGGAGTTCGAACTCGCTTATGCAGAGAATGGAGTTGTTCTTGAAGTTTTGTGAGGAGCAAAACTCTGAGTATCAGTTCCACAATTTACAACATAAATAAATTATATAAACAACGTAGACAAAATAATTTTCACTACAACAAAATGTTAAAGTAAATAATTTTAATAAAACTAAACAAGCTTGGAAAAGTAAATACAAAGTAGCCATGATTGGTTATGTTTGTGATGAATATATATGTGCGTGGGTGTGTATGCTACAAATGTTAGCTGAATAGTAGTGGGTGTTGTTTAAACATATCTATGTGTACGTGTGTCCGCAGTCAACGCAGAAGGAGAGAAAGAGAGGGTGGTAAAATCGTACTTACATATATATATATATATGTGTGTGTGTGTGTGTGTATGTGTGTGTGTACGCATAGGAATCAAACATACATAACAGCGGATAATATGCCTGCCTGCTGACTGAATGTGTGCATACGCATGTAACAGGCGACGGTGAAGTCCATGAGAAGTTGAGTAGATTGAAAGATGGCAAGCATACTAATTTCGATACGATTATGAACGTGTTTTTGCCGGTTGTAAGTTCTTCCATGTTCGGCTGTTATGTTTCTGAAGCAGTGCGTGGCTAGCTAAGAAAGCTGGGAACATCAGAGAGAGAGAGAGAGAGAGAGAGAGAGAGAGGTTTTCAAAAGCGTGAAATAATTAAGTTTCCTAATCACATGGCCGGCTCCGAAGGCAAGATTTATTTTTTCGTGGGACGAGTTCATTCGGGGTTCAAACGCACAGACGTAGTTGAAAACACCGGTACGTGAGTATTCAGTCAAATCAGCCTCCCGAAACTATTTATTTTATTTTGGCACCTAACTATCTTTATTTCGGGTACAAGTTTTCGAGAAGTGAGTTTTTAATCCTATTTTTCTCGAATTTCCCCCTCTATGTGCTCTTCACTGACTGGTCTACAAATGTAGAAATGTAAATCCAATTCTCACTTAGATGTCGCAATCGGGTACGTTAGTCACTTCACCGCGGTGACTTCAACATTCTCTTCATATGATGTTTGGAATAGATTTCACTTAATATGCGAATGTAAACTGGCTTAAGGTATAGTAAGGACAAGGACTGACATAATAACAGATTGTGAATGATTCCCTATTCTGCTGAGGTTGTGAAAAAAACCCGATCTTATGAAGCACTTAAATAGATCCGATTTTCTATGGTTGAAAATGAGCAGGAAGTGTTCTGATTTGTTAGTAAAATGTATTTTTTCTTAATATTGTAAGTTTGAAATAAAGTAAATGCTAACGAGGTGTCCATGTGCAGAAAGCATAATTTGGTCATTCTTATGGTAGCTTTTGAGATGTGATCATCCGCTTGAGCACGAATAAGCGTGTTAGTGTGAGATAAGGCAGGCGATACAATAAGTCTTTCACAGAGCACTTGTGGAGTGTTAATGATTTTAAATAAATCGCGGTTACTTCTTCGCGAATTGGCGCCGAGAATGATTTGTATGCTTGTCAGTGACAGTGTAGAGATTGGTTAGCTTTTGGGAAGTCAGATTCAGCGTGTGTCTGTTCAAATCATATCAATTGGCAACTGAGGTATCAGACGAAAGAATTTAGGACTAGATTTTGGTAAGTCCTGATTAGTAGGAAAATATTTTACTATATCATGTGACATGTCCATTAGTACATCCGCAAGTGGTAAAATTCTCTGACTTCTATAGTTTTATGACTGGCTCGACCTAATTTAAAAATCACCGTTTTACGTCATATTGTTACACTCTTATAGAAGTGATCGTGTCGTTATCACACATTTTTGATGTGAGACTACTTGATACAGTATTGCCTATGTAGAATTTTATTATGGTCAAATGATTTTATAATTGATAATACTCATACAACAGAATATTACATTCATTTCAGGAAGAAGTCTAAAATACAATCGAACAACATATTATTGGGTTGGTTGGTGATAACGAACTATCTAGTCGAGTCTCCACTCACCAAGCTTCAATATTAGCATCTATATATCCAATGATTCACTAACGTTAAATAAACGAAGGAAAAGATAAGATAAACTCATTCACACATACATTTAATACATAAATATATAATAAACACAAGATGTATTAACAAGAACTCACAAATGTGTAACAGCATAAAATGTGCACATTTACTTCTTTGAACAAGCAGTATACGTAAAGGATACAAGTCTTAGCTGAGTTTATTGTGGTTGTTTCGCAAGAGGTTTTCCTATCTTTTGTTTTTATACATAATTTTATCGAATATGAATAACCTTGAAACTGGTCTATCAAAATCCAATAATGTAAATGTAAAAGTATTGTTAGGAAATAACTTTCCCCTTTAACCGAGCAGATTTAGTGAATATTTGGTAAAAATGACTGACAAATGGCTGGTCAAGTTCAAATTCCCAGTATAGGGAAACCATTGATATCATTGTGGACAGTTACATGAAAATTAGAATAGAGCTGGATTTAAAAAGTAAAGAGTTGAGGTTTAGATGCCAAAGTAAACAGGCGTATATTTTGGGACTTAAGCGGGACTACTCCAACCCTATTGGTGAGGGGCTACGATTAACTAGTAAATGAATATTTGTGAAAATTAAAAGAATGAAAATAAAATTGATAAATTCAAAAAGTAACATTTTCTCAGGAGGCCTTTGATAGGATGCAAAATTCTTGCATGTCTGAAAAGATGGGCTTCCTGGCACCGAAGAGAAATTCTCTCTCAGTAAGCATTCATCACTGTTACTGGACAGACCTCTTTTCTCTCGCCTGTTAGTTGTAATTGTACGTGCTGATTGGGTCCCAGGGCCTAGTAGCTAGTTGTGTCTAATACTAACAGACGCCTCTGCTAAGCATACCTCACTGAAAACACCCGCTGGAAAAACGATGAATTTCAAATTTATAACTCACCGAAAATGACTCTAATATATTTCAACACTTTGTCTGGGAAACGCCACTATGTCCACTGGTTCAGGAAAACATTCATACCACAGAATACTCGTTGGCCCTCAAATAAAGTTTGAGTTTAAAGATATCCTTGTCTCTTTCCTTCCGTTCTTAATTCTGTTGTAGCTTACTATCGACAAAAGAAGACAAGTGGATAGGGTAAGAGGAATAAAAGGAGCCAGATACGAAACTCAAAATCATCAACAGACGCAACAATTGACTGACCACCTCCACCAACACCTCAAATAAAATAAAACCGTCTTGTGCACCATCTGTTTCTATCAACCGAACAAAAATTTAAAAAAATAACTTCGCATCTTCATTTTTTATAAAACCAATTTTTAAAAAATCGTAGCATCTAAAATAAATTTCAATGGGCTTTTGTAACAAGATGTTAGATATTTTTTTCACCAGGATTAAGTGATAACCTTCACCGTTTTTGTCACCTCTTTACTCACTTCTTCATTTCTTTCAAGAAAAGTATCAATGTTACAGTATATTTCTTTCAATTTATAGAGGTTTGGCCAAAAGAAGTAACTCACACAAGATAAAATACCAAAACACAAACTCCCGGGCTAAACCAACCATAGGATTTCAGTTATATCCACAACTACGTCTGCACACTGATTGTATAAACTGCAATGTATGCAAACCAATCGCTCACTTTGCCATGGGCGAGTGAAGCCACATCTTCGTTCTTTGGACAAAGCAAACCACACTACATCACAGTTCACCTTTATGGTGCTTAAAGCAACAGACACAATCATCAAATGAAACTTTATTTATATTCATTTATAGTTTCATTTGATGAATGTCTCTTCTAGTCTTTTAATGATGCATAAAACTTATAGTAATAAGTAAAGTTGGTGACCTTAGACGAGGGTGACCCGAAGGTTCCCTTTTCAATAACTGCTACACCGAGGTTTAGAGGAGGACGCAACTCCATTCCCTGGATTGCTTCACTTTACCCTTGATCCATACCTTATAATGCTGAGTGTTAAGCAAGGCAGCATCAAGTACCATTTTTGAGTTATTGGTATGACTCGACTTGGGATTGAACCCCAGTCTCCCAGACATAGGCAAACACTCTACTCATGAGGCCAATGGCCCGGTCTTTTTTTTTTACTAATAGTAATAAAATTGTAATAAGTAAGGTAAGATTCTAATTACTTTTAGTTTTTATTTATACAACTCTGCTGGAAAACATTTAAGCATTTTGGATTCAATAAACATTTTTTTTTAAACTGTTTATTCTCATCTGCTTACTCTCTCTCTCTCTCTCTATATATATATATATATATATATATAATTTTTTGATTTTATGCCTTTACTAAAACTCTTGTGGATGGTACAATTTGTAAATTTAAAAAAATATACAAACTGATATCTGGGAAAAAATTCAATAAAAAAAAAGACAAAAACATTTGTACTGCTTGAAAATAATCAATCAAAACTGCAATGTCTAGCCAAAAGAAAAAATGCTGACAAAGTTACCTAAGCTAATACATAAAAGTGCTCAATACTTTAAGTTGGGCAAAACCAGAATACCTAAAGAGCCAGAATCTATCTACCTAGGTTTCAACTATTGGATCATCATCTTTAGTCAGAATTATCCTGATGATCCCGTAAGTGAAACATGGGAAGATAGGTTCCTACTCTTTAGATATTCTCTCTCTCTCTCCTCCTCTATGTGTGTGTGTGTGTGTGTGTGTGTGCTATGATACTGTAGACAGTCAATGGTACTTCTTAACTGTCAGTTTATAGCCTGATGATCACATCGGTGAGAAACTGACATTATCCTAATATCTATCACCGTATTGAGCAGTCTATATTTATAGATATAGCAAATCCCTGAGTCTTTGTCAATGGCCCGGGAGACCGAGATTCAATCCCAGGTTGAGTCATACCAAAAACCCAAAAAAGGATACTTGATGCTGCCTTGCTTAACACTCAGTATTATAAGGTATGGATCAAGGATAAAGTGGAGCAATTTAGGGAAAGGAGTTGTACCCTCCCCTACACTTCGGTGTAGTAGCTAATGAAAAGGGAGCTTTCGGGTCATCCTTGACTGCGGTCACCATCTTTACTCATATACATATATATGTATATATATATATATATATATATATATATATATAAAAACCAATCAACATCTAAACCAAACACTCTTGGGAAAAGTATGAACCCTCTTATCTACCAGGCATGTTTCGAATAGTACCACTACTGTTCTTCTAGAAGGATGGATTTGGCATTAAATAATCCACACAGACTGATATGTCATTAAACAAAGAAACAAACCCAAATCAAAACCAAAAACTGGCACAAAGGGTTTTTTCCTTACCATAATCCTCCAAAGTCACTCGGAGGCTGTATATTGAGACCATTCAACTTGGAATTGCTCATGGACTGAAGATTGCAGAAGGTATGAAACTGATAGTCACTATTCATTACTGATTTATGTAGTTTATTATTTCCCCATTTATCAGGGAATAAGTCCCCATCAAATAATGGCTAGAGTGCAGGACTGTAACTGCATAGTAAGTGAGTTCAAACTCTAGTTATGTGACTGTATTCACTTTTAGACCAACACTCTGGGAAAGGTATGAACTTTCTTATCTCCCCAGCTATGGGTTAAATACTACAATTACTGCCCTTCTACAAGGATGGTATAGACATTAAATAACCCACAAATGTTGATATGCCATTAAACTAAGAAATCAACTGAATTATTTCATCATACTTTTTCTCAGTCTTTTATTAAAGTTAGGCCTTTTCCAAAGGGAACAATGGGTCTAACCATGTTATGCTGGCCCATGATGTGTTGGTATGAATTTACCCAGCCTACTGCAATGAGCAGGATGTGATACAATGTCAATTTTTAAGCAGAGTTAAGCTAATTTGAATTCAGAGTTTTCTTTTTCCTTGACTGGTTGCCTAACCAACGATGATGAACCCAGTTTACCAAACTGTTTACCCATAAATGTGTAAGAACAAATGGATTCATGTCTTTTCCAAAGCATTGACTCAAAGTGAAATGCAAACAGCCTCGTCCAGGATTTGAACTCAGGTCAACTATTCCAGTTCCTACGATGATAACCATTGTGTTAAGGACCCAGTCCATGGTGTGTTAGTATCATGTTTGAATTCAGTTTCCTTCTTTAAGACAAGTTACTCTACTAATGCTAGAGAGCTCAGTCTATCCTATGATTTATCTATAGCTGTAAAGAAGAATTGGATTCATAACTCTTTCCGGAGCTTCATCTTGGTGAAATGCAAATAACCTTGTCCAGAATTTGAAATTATCCAATTTTCTTCAATGATAACCATTATGTCTCTGATGCTCCTCAACCATGTAGCTATCACATCATCCACATCATCTGATAACATAGTACTTGGTCACTTTAATGACCTAACCGATAAAATGAAACGCAGTTTCTTCTTTCTTTCTTCCAGGCAGCGGTCACATCGATACTGCTATATGGCTGTACTACATGGACGCAAACAAAACGGCTGGAGAAGAAGCTAGACGGCAATTACACAAGAATGCTACGTGCAATCTTGAACAAGTCCTGGCGGCAACACCCCACAAGACACCAACTGTACGGCCACCTGCCCCCTATCACAAAAACTATTCAAGTTAGACGAGCCAGACATGCAGGACACTGCTGGAGAAGCAGGGACGAACTCATAAGAGATGTACTCTTATGGACCCCCACACATGGCCGTGCAAAAGCAGGACGACCAGTACGAACATACATTCAGCAGCTATGTGAGGATACGGGATATTGTCCTGAAGACCTACCTAGGGCGATGAACGATTGGGAGGAGTGGCGAGAGAGGGTCAGGGATATCTGTGCTACCAGCGCGATATGATGATGATGATGAAGAACTTTGTTATAGCCAACAGGCTTCTTCATGTAATTATATCACCTCTTGTCTCATCCAGAAAGCAACTTTGCCACTTGTACATTACCATAAATATAATTTGTTATTATTATTATTATTATTATTATAATTATTCCTTTTTTTATTTCTATTTTTTTTTTACTTATTTTTATTTTTTAGACTAGACGACCTGTGAACTTATTTAGTTTGAATTGTAACTGAATTCCATTTTTGAGGCATCTATTTTGGAAGAAAGGAAAAATTCTAATTAGTATTTCATGGTTATCTCTGTTACATTAAGAATCTGAATGATTAGAAAATGATATTAAGCACAAAATTACGATTGAGTTTCATTGGAAAAAGCTTTATTCTCTATGTTAGAAAAAAACAACATTTGAAATATATAATAAAATTGAAGAGTATAATATATAATAAAATATCTAACCTCAGAAAAGGTATGGAAGATGATGGTCTATAGAAGGTGTCAAGGTAAATGTATATATAAATATATACATATATATATTATCAATTTATATATATATATATATATATATATATATATTTGAGACGTTTCTGGTATAATGGTTACTGTTGTAGGTAATGGACACATCAACTCAATTTCATCTCTTGGATGATGCTGTTAGCATTTCATGTAGTGCTAATAATCTTGGGAAAGGAATGCATCCGATCATTTTCCTCCTGCTATCAGTAAATAGTAGGGTAGCCTGGGTTCTTTAACTTTGGTGTATCAACTGGTCTAGGAGAAGGAAAACTCTGCTAAAAAATAGACTTAAAGTCTTTATGTTGCATCCTGCTCATGTGGAGAGGTTATATATATATATATATATATATATATATAACAAGGAACAGGAAAGGCTTGCAAGCAAAAGCTGTTACTATCAGTACTCTGTTTAACTTGTATGCTGTCCCGTTTGAAAGTATCTGTTTGCTGCTAGCCTCAAAATATTGATTTAAGAATTCAATTGAAAAACAAAGGTATGAAAACTTTCTACGGTATTGTTGTAAAATTATTGTTCATTTCCAAATAATTTAGTTTACAAACAGAAAAAAAAATCATAGAATTTAAAATTTTGTTTATGCAGATGATTTTGGCTCTGGGCCAAACTACAATGGCCAACAAGATTTACTTGCTAATTATTACTTTTTTGGTTAGGGTTATTAAGCTAGTGAACATTGAACTACTATTGTGTGGATTTCAGTCCTTCCTGAGAGACAATTATAGCATAATACCTAGGATAAGCTTAGAGGATACTTAGAACTTTGTTATGAGATTATGATCAACAACCTTGTCTTGTAGATCATTACAACAGTAGAATAAGTTTGATCCAAATTGAATGCTTCATACTTGTAGTGAAATTTCATTGTGATGTGCTATTTTTTTGCTGGTTTAAAGTTACAAGTATGCAAACATAATGAGAATCTTTATTTACTGCATGATTAAAAAATTTCTCGACGCTTTTATGGAGAAACTTAATTTTTCGAATAGTGTTTACCTATGCACCATCCCAGTCAACATTTCTGTGGAATCTTCCCCTAGTGGGCTCCATAATATCAGCTCTTTTTTTTTAATTGTAGAAGAGAAGATAACTTATCCTGTGTGGCTAAGCTAGCACGTTTATGTGTGGCATGCAAAATGAGTGGTACACTTGAGAGAGATGGAGAGTGAGAGATAGAAAGAAATATTGCTACCCAAACACCTCAGTTTAAAATAAAATGCCGTCTCGAGTGAGGAGAATTTGCTAAAGTGGTGTATCGAAATTTTTTTGAAGTAAATTTACTGGCCAAGCATAAAAATGCGATGTGTAAGAGAAGGGGTGAGAAAGCAATCGAGTGAAGACATTATTCTTGTTGGTGGAGAAAATGACCAAGTGAGGACATTATCCTTGTTAATGCAAGAATGTGATCTAGTGAAGATGTTATTCTTGTTGGTGGGAAAACACAATCAAGTGAAGACACTATTTTTGGTAGTGATCACTTGGATCTATTCCACCCAACTGAACATTAATAAAGGTAATCCTATTGAAGTTTTATACTTTTTTAACCATCTGTGGAAGATCAAACAAATAATTATAGACAAATAAAAAAGAGTAATTCAAAAGATATTTCAATGTAACAATGAAAATATAAATAGTTATGATTATAATCAAACATTTACATATAGATCAAATTTCATCATTTGATAATCATTGATTGACTTTACTGTCATGTCAAACCTTATAATTGTGTATAAATTGATAATATTAGATAGGAACACTTGATACCATATAACTATGAGCAAGTTATTTGTATGAGACAGGAGTACTTGATGACATTTAACTGCGTGCAAACAAATAATCATTGTGAACAAAAAAATACTATTCATAAAATGTGATTATTATGGAATGTTAAAAATATAAATAGTTATGATTATGATGAAATATTTACAAATTAATCAAATTTTGGCATTAAATAACCCATAAAGAGTTGATACGCCATGAAACAAATAAACCAACCATTTTTTAAAAGTAAGCATAGATTTGGTACAAGTCAGAAGTATGAGGCATCTAGTGAGGATCATGCTCATTAATTAGTAGTGATAGGATTTCGAGAATAGCTTATTAACCATTACATAGTTAAAGATTATTGGTATAGGTTTCGTTTTCAGTTTCTTTATCCAATGGCATTTCAACCTTCAGGGATTATTTAATGCCAAAGTCATCCTTGTAAAAGGACAGCGGTGGTAAAATTAAACTCATTGTGGGGGGAAATAAGGAGTTTCATCCTTTGCCCAAGAGCGTTAGTCCAAAAATTAACATAATGGCAGGAGTAGAGTTTGAACTTGCTTACCATGATGTTGCAGTCCAGCATGTTAGTCTCAACGCTATGGGTATTCTCTGCTACCAGTATTGGAAAAGAATACTTGAAACCACAGAACTGTTCAAACAATTGATTATTATAAAGTAGAATTAAAATGATAAAAATACTTGAATACTATAACTATGTGGAAGTGATTTGCTTTAGATGAGAATACATGATACAAAATAATGTGTGAAAACAAAATATTATTATTATTATTATGAGCTAAGAACCATTACTTGCAACCAAATAGTTGTGTTTAGATTATAATTTGAAAGGAATGCTTGAAGCTATATAACTGTGCAAATTGTAATTGAATAATCCATCAGAAGTTGACATGTCATTAAACAAATAAAGCAAACCAAAAGTATATTCTTTTTCATTCTTGGCAAACTTCTTAAAAAACCCTGTGTATTTTAAAAACTTATTTAATGCCTTTCTTCATAATCCAATCTCTTTTGAAAGTGCTGGTGTTTGATGTGGTTTAGTTTGGTTTGGTTTTATGGCATATCAACCATTGTTGGTTATTTAATGCCAAATCCTGCTTTTACATATTTATTAAATATATAATTTGTAAACTTATTCTGCAGATATGCTCTGTTAAATGATCAAAAAGTTCAATGGTTAACAAAGTTAAATGGTTTCAAGTATTGCTATGTATCACTAACAATTCAATTAAACATCAATCATTTGTTTGCACATAGTGAAATGATCACAGTTTTATTTTAAGCAATTCAATTTAACATAAGTCATTTGTTTGTACTTAGTTTAATAGTCAAACAGTTCTATTTGACCCATAAATAGAACCCTATCAGGTGCTACTACTCTGAGAGCAATGGCAATGAAGGGGTACTCCTTATTCTCTAAAGCTCTTGCATGACTAGACCCTCACCATCAGATTATTTAATGTCATATCCAGGACACTTGTTGGGGAAGTCTTACCCCTCTGCAGAGATGCAGTCGGTGTATTCTACAGCCCCAGCTGACTGGGCTATGGTGTTTGGTTTCTCTTCAACCATGTATTTTTGCAATATCATCATTAACAACTGATAGTTATTGATTTACTTAATGTCTACCACTTTAGGCTATTAAAAGGTAAATGATTTTGGATCTGGCAACTGGCAGATCTATTTTGTTAAACTGGCATCAGTTTTTGGCAAATAAGCAATTGGATTTTTCTGTGACCATCTCTTCTTTTTCTGCTGCTGCTGTTAATTAATATAATTTTATATTTTTAGTACTATATTTTTTTTCTGTTGTGTTTCCTCTTCTTTCTGCTGTTGTAATTTATCTTCTTGTCTTTATTGTTTTTTTTCATTTTCTTCTTTATCTTCCTCATCATGGAAGTTTTTCGCATCAATTTAAATTGATGGTTTTTCTCTGAAGTTTGAGTGACATCAAATCTCCTTAGGTTTCCAGGACTCCTCCAAGTATTCTAGTTGATCTCAATAGCACTCTAGTCCAGATGGTCCTGTTTCTTCTTCTTATCTAGAATTCCCCCAGTCTCTTTTCCAGTCCTTTGAGGATCATTCCAAGGCCACAAACTACAATTGGTATCACTGTTACTTTAATTTTTTGCAGCTTTTTTCAGCTCTCTGACAAGATCTAATTATCTATTAACAGTATAGATTTTCATTTTTACTCAATTGTACACTAGAACAGCAAAATATATGAGTTGATCAGTTCATTTCTTCTTGTTAATTACACTTGGTCTTGTCATCTGGCCAATATTGGGGGATCTCTTTGTATCTGAAAGTCCCAGAGAATTTATCCAATTAATTTACTAGGATAGACAAAAGACTATTCTACCAATGGAGCTTACAATGCATTCCTCGATGGAAGAGTATGAATATCCACAAATATGAGTGTCTTAGGTTTGTCACTAAACTACACCTAGTGGTAAGGCTCTAGTTCTGGAGATCTGTGGAGTGTACAGTACCCCTTCTTTGATTTTACTCAAGGTCCTCTCTGACTTGGAGTGGTAGGACCTGGTAGAGTCCCATCTAGAGTTTAAAGAGATCTGTTGGAAAATTATTTGTATTAGGCGGGAATAATTGATATCATATAACCAAGCACAAAACCTTAAGACACGACAACAAAAATGTAAATAGTATTATACAATGTTTGCAATTTCTTAACTTCTGGGCAAAAAATTACTCCTGACAGGTTGACATACCATTAAACTCAATCAATAAGATCAAAGAGTTTATAAAATTAGTTATAGGTTTTATTTAATTTCTAGAAACTAATGTTGTTGTTTTCTTCTCATTATTATTGTTGTTGTTATTGTTATTCATGTTCTTTCTCTCTTTCTTATCATTTGCTTTCTTCTTTCTTTTTCTTATAATCATTCTTGTTTTTCTTCTTCTTCTTCTTGGTGTTTTTTCTTCTACTTCTTCTTAAGATAAGTGATATAACATCTATAATGATAAAACTTTTCTCAGTCGTCCTTCAGAATATTTGCTATATCTACCGCCTAAAAGATTTCATTTTGTTTTTGCAATTATTCTTATCGGTTCCTTGGTTACCCATTGGAATGTCTCAAGCAAAAATAAAGCCACAGAAACTAACTTATTCTTTCCCTTTTTGCTTAACAAAGAAGTAAAAAATGCTTCTGTTTTGTTTCTAACTTCTTGAACATGTTGAAAACTTCCCCAGTTTTTCTTATCTGGCATTTGCTGTTATCTCCCTTTTTTTTTTACTTTATCAAGCTCTCTTCCCCACTAAGAAAAATTATATTGAAATATATACATATATAATTAAAACTTATTTTTATGCAATTCTGAGCCAATATAAATGAAAATATCTCTTAAAAAATAAAATATTTTTCTCCATAATTTTCTATAATGATTCTTCTACATCATGTGGATTTCTGAAAATGCAGATAAGCAATAACGAAAAAATGTGATGTTTTGTGGCATATTAGGAATTCTATAAAGTTATTATGGTGTATCTATCATAGAACAATGATTAGCAATCTAGTCTCACCGGTTGTTAATACATTCATGATTTTAAAATTGCTTGAAAATGACAACAGAATGTCTTAGTGTAAATTGTCATGGGAACATGCTGAATGCTCGTTGAATGGGAGGTTTTAAAATTTTGAATTTGAAAATTATTTGAAATCAGTTTTATGATTACTTTTCTTTAGTAATAGATAAAAGTAAAGATTATAATTAGAAAGTAATATAGTTTATGAGTCATTAATCACGCTTTAAGAAGTAACTAAAAATTACTGAAAAAGAAAAATATTTTCTTTTAATCAAATTTGTTTCATATTTATTTATTCATTAATATTCTATTTTGCCATCATATTAATTTTAACATATAAAAAAATATTGATCATTGTTTTATAGTTTGGAACTATGAAATTAAGGTAGAATATAAACAAACTAAGATTTATTTTGTATTTTTTAAAATAGAAAATTTCTTTTATTTTCAATAATTTGGTTTTGTTTTAATTCATTTTTTTAACTTATCAATGCAGTAAATTCAATAATTACATTGCTTGAAAATTAAACGGTGAAATGTGGAGATTAAAATTCAACTTTCATTCTTGGTAGAATGCACAGATACTACACTGATCCTTGGCAGGGAAAACAGGAAAAATATTTCATTCTCAGCTGAGTGTAGAGATGCAATACTGATCTTAGAAAAACTAATCCAGTAACATTTTTTATTAGTACAATACTTCTACCTTTATTGTAATTATATATAAGCATAACATTAGACTTTCTAACAATTAACTCGGATTATCAAAGCAGTTACCAATAATTTATTGTTAGTGTAAAAATTGCTAAGTCAGAACCAAATATAAAATAATGAACTGTGTGACTCATAATTTAATATTCTTATCTTAAGAGACACAAGATCTCAAACGTGTGATATCCACTAAATACTGAATTCATTACAGTAGCAAGGTGAGTTTGATCACCACTTCTCTACAGTAAAATACAATTTCACCATTTATAGTAAACTCTGTAATGAAGTAAATTTATCAAATATGAATTTAATTATTGTAACAGGACTAATGAGTTGTGATCAAAATGTATCAAGACTGAAGCTTTAGATTGTTTTAGATTTTAAAATTTTAAATATAAATAAGATATGTGCTGAGCAGAGGAATTTATATAATAAAGTGATGATGCCTAGACATTGAAATTGACATTTAAATGAGTCTGTTCCACTTTTAAAGAAAAAAAATGATGCCATATTTAAAAAAAAAAAATTTGGGCAAAACACAAGATTGTGCAAGTTCTGCAACCTTCATACTCACTAGATCCCAGTTTTGAGAAATTTTTTTGCAAAAAATTCCTCACATGGATAAAATTTAAAGATGTGAAGGATATTAAAACAAATATGACCATCAACTTTTACAACATATAAAAGATGTGGTTTCAGAGGTACTTTGACCAATAGAAAACTCGGATCTGGGAATGATAGCCATGGAGGAGTACTCCGCATTCCTTAAAGCTCCAGCATTACTGGAGTCTCACTTATTATCTAATGACATATTTAGGACACTCATTGCGGGGATCATGTTACTCCTTTGTAGAGATGCAGTTGATGTACTCTACAGCCCCAGCCAACTGGGTTGACATTGACATGAAAAAAGTATTGAACACATTGGATTTTCAAAGAGTTTTAAGAAATTAACAATTTCTATCATTGCTACTAGTAGCAATTTCAAACTTAAGTAAATTCTTAAGAAATACTACCTATAAAGAAATAAGAGAAAATATTTGGCTCCAATTAGATTTATTGATAAATCCAACATATAAGTAGCCTGCACAAGTTTTGAACATTTTCCAAGAATATGAATAAAAAAGAAAAAAAATGCAGTTTGGAATCATATTCTATTTAAATTATCAATTTGCAAATTTTCAACAACCAACCAAAGCATTTTATGCACGAACAAACTATTTCAGCATAAAATAACCCAATAAGGATTGGCATACTTTAAAACCAACCAACCAACCAACCAACCAAAAGAAAATCTTGTTAAAGACTCTGGGGTATGATGTGCAAACTGCCCCAGTGTTGAGACTCCAGTCCTGGAGATCTGAGGAATGTAGTCATTCCTTCATTGTCTTGATTCCCAGGTCCACTTTGACCCAGAGCAGTAATACCTGTTAGAGTCCCATATATGCATCAAACAGTCTGGTTGAAATAATGTCTTGGATGATTTTGAATTACATCATTACACTGACTCTTAAAACATTGATATTATAAATAAGTATGAAATGTTTACTCATTTAAAAGATTGTGGAGATACATTATTGGACTAGATGTAACTGAAGACCATAACTATTCAACTGACTTCAGAAACAAGGACTGATATGCCTAAAACCAACCAACCAACCTAATGTAGAATTAGGAGGCACTCATGGTGTAATGGTTATTGTTGTTGGAAATGAACACAGTGACCTGAGTTCAAATCCTGGACAAGGCTGATTGCATTTCATATACTGCTTATTTTCTTGGGAAAGGTATAAGTCAAACTATTCTCACTTAAGCTATAGAAAGGCAAACAGGGCTGTTTAACCTTGGTATGGTAACTGGTTGAGGAGAAGGAAAATTCTGAATTCAAACCTGTTAAAATCTGCTTGAAAATTGACTTTGTGTCACATTCTGCTCGTGCATAGGACTTGGGTAGATACATGTTATGCAATAAGTGAACCCTGATACTAAATTAAACTTAAAAATTCATTTGATGTAAACATGATAATGTAATGCAATTACAGTTTACTCTTGAATGGTTTGCTATTTTATTTTTCTTATTTCAGTGCTACACAGTGGTTCATTGGTAGTACAATACCAAAGAAGATATATCTAATTTGCTGGTTTATCAAATTATTATGTGACTCAAAAGATTCATTGCCCAGTTGTTCAGCACCTGACTGCACCTGTACAGAGGGGTAAGACCTGGATATGACACTAAACAATCTGATGGTGGGGTTTCAGTAATATTAGAGCTTTGGAGTATGGGGAGTACTCCTTCATTGCCATTGCTACCAGGTACTCTCTAGGCTGGAGAGGTAGCACCTGACAGGGTCTTATCTATGGTTCAAATAGAACTAAGCAGTGTACTTATGCTAAACTGAATTGTTTGAAATAGAACTTTTTGACTAAAGTTTTTGACAATTAAACAGTGTACTTACATTTAAACAAAATTAGAACTGTTTGATGAAACTGAATAGCTTGAAATAGAAATGTTTTTGACAATTAAACTGTGTATTCATGCTAAACTGAATTTTTTGAAACAGAACTGGTTGATATGTCATAAAACCCAAACAACTAACCAATCAAAAGATACACGTATATAAATAACATGGCAGCTCAGATATATTTAATAAAGCTATATGTTAACTGTCATTACATCACAGCATGACTTATCAACAAACAAATTTACCTTTAGCAACACAAAGGCTAGTATTGTATAGTAGAGGGAGGTGCCCATGGTGTAATTGTTATCGTCGTAGGAAATGAACACGGCGACACAAGTTCAAATCCTGGACAAGACTGATTGCATTTCACATAGCACTAATACCCTTGGGAAAGGTATGAATCCAATTAATCTCCCTCCAGCTATGGGTAAATAGTAGGACAGACTAGGTTCTTCAGCAACTAGTCTAGGAGAAGGAAAACTCTGAATTCAAACCTGTTAAATTCCGCTTAAAAATTGACCTTGTGTCATATCCTGCCCGAGCGGAGGGGTTGGTAAATAGGATTGTATAGTAGAGAAAGATGATAATGCTAATGTAAAAAAAATAATCTGGATCATTTCTTTTCCTTTGATAACCCAAAATGTATATATAATTAGAGTAAGGGAGGGTTGAAGATGGTTGAGCTGCACACACAGGGGGTGAGATATAAATCTTTGGTGAAACGTCTTCTCTTCATACTGTTCGGGTTGAAATCTCTCTTGTTATATGATATCCCGAATGCCCATACAAATTCTCATAGTCACATCTCCTCCAGCCTGCCACTTACATGTTGCATGTGGATATGCCTCCGAATAGCATGTCACCCATGTAATTTCCAAGGTATTTCCACCAAGAACACTTGTGTCTGGTTTATTTTTGGTACCAGGTGCATTTCTTGTTATTTTTGTTCCCAGTGTCTGACTTCCACAGCTGCATTGACAGATATCAAAGTGGTCTTCATATCAATATCCAAGACTGGGGCAAAAATTAAAAAACAAACCAGTAAAAAATGGCTGGTATTATTTCTTTTAGTAGCTGGAAATTTTCACAAAATCTAGCAACAGAGAAAGTGTTGTGTTCCAAAGTATGACCACAATAAGAAAAATTGCTCATGTATGTACATGTATGAGTTAGTTGTTTGAACACCAACTCTGCAGAATGTCATCTCAATTTTTCGATGATGTTATCATCTTGTCATGTTATTCAAATCAACATCACTGATTTAATAATTCATCAGTGAGATTTTGTTAACCAAGAGTAAAATATGCTTCTCTTAAGTTTTTTGATCATTTCAGTTACACAACACAAATGATGCAAACATTTCAACTGCTAAGAATAGTTATCTCTGAATATGCTGTTACTGCATGGCTAATAACCTAACATAAAATCCATGCACTGTCACGTGATAGCTCACGGAGACGAAGAGGTAAGAATGATACTATCCTCCCGTGTTGCTATTAGCACTATCTAGCAGTCAAAAAGTGACCGTTAGGAAGGAATGTGGGTCACACAGGAGAGACCAGATGTTCACACTTAGTGACCTCAGGTCGCCGGACATCGGAAGAAGAAAGAGAGAGAAGCAAAATGATTGGCTGGGACCCCAAAACGGAAGTGGGGTCCCCTTCCCCTCAGCGGAAGTAAAGGACAAAAAGAGTTAGTTTTTGAGCAAAGCTCGTGGCAGACGGACCATAGCCATTTTACTCCGGGCTGAAGACAAAAAGATTAACTGAGACATGAGAGACCCGAGTCCCTCAAGCCAGTACTAAAAACAGAACCAAGTCTAGTAGCCCGTGAAAGAAGAAAATTCTCCAGTGGAACCCCGTCGAAAATAAGATAAGTAACTTTGGGGACATTTTTCCTTTACACCCAAATTTTGTTTACCACTCTCTCTCTCAATTTGAAGAAGGACAAAAGCAAGAAAAGACATTTATATTCGTGAACTGTCTAATTATATGTTTTGACACTCTGGACGTGTATATATATAAGTAGTAAAGGAATTTTAGGTATTTTCATTTTTACCGTGTGGTCTATGTTGTTACTTCATGCTTTCTTTCCAACTTCTATTCGCCTTATGTTATCTTGTTTAGAATTGTCCTATTAATTCCTAAAGTATCACACGGGAAACCGGAGTTGCCGACTACTACAATATTAATATTATTACAACTAAAACCTATAGGCTCATTATCTTCCATTGTCTCGGGGAAGGAAGAAAGCTGCCTGGTGGGTGTGTGTATAGTGTGAAATTTGGAACCCCTAGCCAGCGGCGGTCAGTCTAGTCCTAAATTATTCCCTCACGTAATATGCCAGTTCTTATCTGCCTGAGAGAAGAACTCTGAACAGGACTTATTCTGTAGGGGATCAAGTGCCAACCTGCCCCGTCTTCACACGTGCAAAAATAAAGTCCCGTTTTGGGATTATTGTCAATTTCGTGTCACAGCACACATATATTGCACTAACTTACCCTTAAAATGTTTAGTTAGTGGGTTGTTTTGTTTTACTGTGTATCAACCCTTTTTAGGTCATTTAATACTGAATTAAATTTCTAACAAATCAGTTTTGTATTAGTACAAAGATCCTATGTCAAAACAGTTCTTATTTCAAACAATTCAGTTTAGCATAAGTATACTGTTTAGTTCTATTTGATTCATAGATAGGACCCTGTCAGGTGCTACCACTCCAGGCCAGAGTGTACCTGGGAGCAATGGCAGTGAATGAGTACTCCGCATTCCCCAAAGCTCCAGCATTACTGAAACCTCACCATCATATTGTTTAGTATCATATCTAGGACACTTGTGGGTGGTGGGGGGTCTTACTCCTCTGCAGAGAAGCAGTTGGTGTAATCTACTGTCCTGGCCGACTGGGCAGCCCTTAAAAAAGTCTGGTGGTATTGTATGATTGTGCTAACTTAGTCTGTGTTAGTGATATTGATACTTTGATCCTGAAACTATGCCTTACCACAAAGTCATCATGAAATGAAGGCTTGATTAGTTGTACAAGATTTATCATTTCAACATGAGTTATGTAGAATTTTGTCTCAACTTTCCAGTGATGTGATCATCTTGTAAAATAATTCATATTAACATCACTGAATAAATGGTTCTTTAGTGAGAACTTGGGTTTTGACTTTGTGCATGAATTTTGTGGAAAATCTATGCTTGTCAATGTTCAGTATGATGACATGTCATCTTGTCAGTTAACTTCATCATTGACTTAATAGTTCTTTGCTTGAAAGTTTAGAATATAACAGAAATTTATTTAACCCACAGATGGGACCCTAACAGGTGTAAGTACTCTGGGTGAGAGTGGACCTGAAAAAATGGCAATGAAGGGGTAATCCACACTTTCAAGTACCTCAGAAATGGAGCTTCATCATCAGGTACACTGTTGTCATAATTTTTTTTTAGTGTCAGGGGTCTTATCCTTCTGCAGGAGATGCAGTCAGCATGATACAAACCCTATCAACAGAGCAAGGTTATTATATAGTTAACTGGAGCAACAGGATGGGGATCCATATTCTCAAAGTGGAGAGGAGGTACGAGTGATCTTTCTTTGGTCACTTTGTTGTGAGAAAAGGTTTCTTTCCAAAAAGTGAAATCAGATTCATTGGGTATAAAGATGTATTTTTTTAATTTTTTACAAATCTCTGTCATCACATTTTGGCCTTTAAAAAATTCTTTGATTGTCCTCTCTGACCCTCCATAGATCCATTTTGGAGTCTTGTCTATCCATTCCTGGAAGTCTCTGAATTCCCTCACTGTTCACTGTTAACCAGTCTTCTTCTGCTTAACAAGTCTGACTTCTGTAAATAATTCCCTTGCATCCATTATTAACCAGTATATATATATATATATGTATATATATAGATATATATATATATAAAAAGTTTGATATAGTAATTTAAACTCCATTTTAATAAAGTTCATGATTTTAAATGTAATTAAGCTAACAGAATAGTATATTTATTCAAAAGAATGTGTCTCAGGTATGATTCTAAAATGCATCTTTTGGTGAAGTTCCACTTTTGCAGCTCTAGGAAGAATAGAGTCTTCACTGCCATCACTTTTAGGCTCCTTCTGACTCAGATTGGTCGTAATGCTTTGAACTGAATTAAATTGATTGATTAATTGATTGATTTTTATGGAATTTTTCTGGGGTTATTTTATGCTCAGAGCTAAGGGAGCAGCAAACATTGTACGTTTATATTTACAATTTTTGTGAAATTTTTAAAGAGTTATTTTTACACTAGGTTATATGATATCAAGTATTCTTATCTAATACAAATAATTTTCAAACAGACCTATTTGATGCATAGATGGGACTCTAACATTCTAAATTAGAGGGGACCTGGGTGTAATGGCAATGAAGGGGCAGAACTTATGCTTCACTATCAAATCCACTTTAGTGTCCTACCCAGAAGATCCATTTTTTGAGAGGGAAGGGATTTGTTACTCTTTTGCCAGAGATACAGTCAACATATTCAAGGCCCTACTGTAAGAGTATTGAACACATGGAGGACATTGAAAGAAATATGGTAGAATAGCTTTACATTATTTAAAAAGTTTTGACCAATAAAAATTTTCTGGAATAAGTGATTTGGTTTGATTGTGTTTTATGGCTAATCAACCATTGTAGGTTATTTACTGACAAATCTAGTTTATTTATATATGTATAAAATATATATCATATTTACCAACCCCTCTGCTCGGGCAGGATATGACACAAGGTCAATTTTTTAAGCGGAGTTTAACAGGTTTGAATTCAGTGTTTTCCTTCTCCTAGACTAGTTGCCTCACCAAGGTTGAAGAACCCAGTCTGCCCTACTATTTACCCATAGCTGGAAGGAGAATAATTGGATTCATACCTTTCCCACGGGTATTAGTGCAATGTGAAATGCAATCAGTCTCGTCCAGGATTTGAACTCATGTCGCCGTGTCCATTTCCTACGACGATAACCATTACACCATGGGCACCTCCACACAATATATATAAAATATATATGATTTGTAAACACATTTTGTTGATAACATTATCTAAACGAGTCTGAGCATTTTTTTTTGCACTCAGTTAAATGGTTGCAAGTCTTGCAATCTTATACAAATAATCAATTAAGCATAAGTCATTTGTTTGCACGCAGTTTAAATGTCAAACAGTTCAATTTGACCCTTAGATAGGGCCCTTTCAGGTGCTATCCCTCTGTGCCAGAGCGGACCTGTGAGCATTGGCAATGAAGGGGTACTGTACATTCCCCAAAGCTCCAGCATTACTGGAGCCTGATTATCAGATTGTTTAGTGTCATATACAGGACACTCGTGGAAGGCGGGTGTCTTATCCCTCTGTAGAGATGCATTTGGTGTATTCTATAGCCTAAGCCAACTGGGCTCTCAAATAAGTGAGTTGAATACTAGGTATATTTTTTGTAATATTAAGCTTTTCAGTCATTGTTGATTTCAATTTTGGCAAATACACCTCAGTCTCTATATATTTTGAACACACTGGTATTTAGTTGAAGAGATTACAGTTTTAATATGAGATAATACAACATTTCTCAAGTTTTATATTTTTTGTCATAATCAAAACAATTTACCTTTGAGAAAAAACAAAACAAAAATAAACAAAAAAAACAAAAAAACAAAAACAAAAAACAAAACAGAACAAAACAAAACAAAGCAAACAAAAATCCCTGATACTTCTGAACAGATAAACAAATAGTTTTATCTTATGTAATAAAAAAATAATTGATGAGAACATTAATCTGGTCTATCAAAAATTGTAATTTATTTTGATACTTTTATTTTCCAGAGACAAAAATAAACAGGGAAGAAACAAATGGTAGACTTTCATCTATTTTTTTTTTCGGTATTTTATTTCTGCAAACGTCTTTGGGGTGGCTGATGATACCAACTGAGATTACAAAAGCGTTTAATGACTGACGATTGTCTCAGTTTTTTTTTTAGACATTGAATGGCTAATTAGGATGCATTTCGTGAGAGGCTGTTCACTGGTAGGGGAAAAATATTATTAAAATCAATCAATTCAGCAGAGAGATATAACAGTTAGTAAAGATACAAAGGACACACACACACACACACACACACACACACACACACACACACACACACACACACATTTACTATATATACTTATGTAATGCACCACTCCTAATTTTAGCCGGAAAAAAGGTTTTTATAATAATCTGCATGTAATGAACGACCCCTAAATTTTGGTTATGCAAGCCTGCAAAAATATTTCTACGGCATCAAATGACATCAAGACAGGACATTCAAACGCTTTCTAAACTACTGTAATACAATCGAAATCAATGGAATTCCGTAAACAAACAATGTAGTCTAGACCTTGATGTAGCCTACCATGTTTACTTGGATATTCTAAACATAATAAAACCCCACCAATGATACACAATAGCATTGATAATATAATAACTATGTATGTTACTGATTAAGTATGCTAGGGAGGTGTTAGTTACTTTTCTTTAGCCTTTTTTAAGTTATAGACAAAGGGAGATACTTTGTATTGAATTACTTTAGGCATAAAAGCAATGTAAGCTTTGACTTTTCAAGAACAGATCTCATATAATGAATATTTCTTGTTTTTGAGATGAAAAATTGGTCTTAAAATGTCACTCATTACATGAGTATATATATATATACATATGTATGGGTGTGCGTGTGTGAGCCAGTTTTAAGCCGATTGGATAGATTTATTTAAATTGGGCCCACACATACATAAAAGAGGTTTTTCAAAACAAAAACTGGTTAAAATACAATTTCTAGCACATTAGCCACTACACTACCAGGACTTACCCTGAGAAGTATGAGGTGTAATAAAAAACCATCGAAACTGAAGCTTTAATCTTTTATTTTATTTTAAAATTTGAATAATGACAAGAGCAAAGTCGAGCACCTTCTACAATAAAATGATGATGTCAAGACTGAAAATGGGTGTCACAGCGTTTTTTACAATTACAGTTGCTTGGGCAGTAATTACGAGTATATGATTTTTCAAATGAAAAGAAAGAAATAACCTATTATAAAAAAAATAATGGCAGTGTACTTATCTTAGGGGGATACTGTAAATATATTCACATTTGTCCATTTATATAAAAAGTAATTTAGATAAATCCAGCCAGTAAATGACTAGATGGTTTGTTTTCTTTTGTTTAATGGTATATCAACCTTTGTAGGTTATTTAATGCCAAAGCTATTCTCCTAGAAGAACAGTTGTAGTACTATTTAACCCATTGCTGGGAGGATGAGGGGATTCATACCTTTCCCAAGGGTATTTGCCCGAAAGTGAATGTAATAGCATGACTTGAGTACGAACTCGCTTACTTTGATTTCGCAGTCCATCACTGTAGCCATTACACCACGTGGAACCCCCCCACCAAATGACTAGATGTCGAGACTTCACCTGAAGAATAATGAAGCCATCTGTAGATATTTTTTGAAAGAAATATTCTAGGTGAAACCAAAGATTGTGCAAATGCAGTATCCCCTTTACATTGTTTCTTTGTTAAATGGTATATCAACCTTCATGGGCTATTTAATACCAAAGTCATCTTTCTTGAAGAACAGTAGGGGTATTATTCAACTCAATTGGGATGTAGAGGGTTCATACTTTTCCCAAAGGTATTAGTCTGAAAGGGAATATAATAGCGTGATTGAAATTCAGACTTGCTTACTATGATGTAACAGTACAGCATGTGAGAAACTATTCCATGGGGAGGGGGTTCCTCACTTTTTACTTACCAGACCTAGCTTTGTGAGAATTTTTTCCGAGATTGAAAATTCATCTCAAGGTTAAAATTCAAGTACATGGAAGATATTAAGGAAATATGATTGTGCAGCATCATCCTATTTACCAACCCCTCCGCTCGGGTAGGATATGACACAAGGTCAATTTTTAAGCGGAGTTTAAAAGGTTTGAATTCAGAGTTTTCCTTCTCCTAGACTAGTTGCCTAACCAAGGCTGAAGAACCTAGTCTGTCCTACTATTTACCCATCGCTGGAGGGAGAATAATTGGATTCATACCTTTCCCAAGGGTATTAGTGCTATGTGAAAATGCAATGAGTTTCGTCCAGGATTTGAACTCGTGTCGCCGCGTTCATTTCCTACGACGATAACAATTACACCACGGGCACATCATAGCGTTTTTAATAAGGGGATTCAGAGGTGCTTTGATCAGTGAAAAACTCACTGGAATAAGTGTGTTAAATGCCAAGGAGATTCCTTTGAAGAAAATTAATTTTTCATTGTCTTGATAAATACCATTTCTTTCTGGGTAATTATTGAATATAGCATGTATATTTGGTAGAATTTAATTATACCAAACTATAATTTATTCTCATTAAACTGTCTATTATGTAGATATATGATTATAGGGCTACACCCTCAGACATACAAACATAAATAAAGCATACATCTTTTGGTTTCATTTTCAAGTTTAGGTTCCTGATAAGTTAATTACTATTTGCTGCTTTATTTTGGTGGGTGGGAGAGTTAAAGAATTAATTAAACATATTTGTAATTTGTAACAATTCTTCTCCTATTCCTTATGTATGTATCGCAGTAGTTTGGGTTTCTTTGCTTTAATGGCATATCAACTTTTGAGGATTATTTAATGCCAAAGCCATCTTTGTTGAAGAGCAGTAGAAATACTATTTAACCCATAGTTAGGAGAATTAGGGGATTAATTTTTTCCGAATGTATTAGTTCAAAAGCAAATGCAATAATGCGACTGGAGCACAAACTCATTTACCTGGGGGACACATTCCAGCATGATAGCCATTACGCCATGGGAATTTCCCTGAATCAGAGTGGATCAATAAGTCTATAGCTTGACACAGATATTAGCTGCATTTTTATAAAGAATTTTTATGGCCTGTATTTATCCTACCACTCCTCAATGGGCAGGATGTAACACAAGGTCAATCTTTAAGTAAAGCAGAGCTAGTTTGAATTCAGTTTTTTTTCTCTATACTGGTTGCTTTATTTATGTTAAAGAACACAGTTTACCCTACTATTTACCAATTGGCAAGAGGAGAATATATGGATTCATACCTTTCCCAAAGGAATTTACACAAAGTGAAATTTTCATTGAATGTATTTACCCAACCCCTCCACTACAAGCTGGATTAAACCGAAGTCAATCTTCAAGGGGAGCACAGCTAGTTTGCATTCAGACTTTTCCTTGTAGGCTGGTTGTTTTATTAACACTAACATACCCAACTTTCTCTGTTATTTACCCCGGGCTGGAAAAAGAATATATAGATTTATGCTTTTCTAAAGGGAATTAGCCCAAACTGAAATTTTCATTGTATGTTTGATCTATATGATTAATGGAGATGCTTTAAGAGAGGAGATTATGTTGAGAAACAAATATTTGTAATTGCCTTTTCTCTCCATTAGACAACTGACTAACTAATTTACCTACATATACTTATAAGCAATAAAAGTCTCTGCAAAATGTCACAGATCTGCTCATTTAATCCCACAACAAATTTATACATTAACCAAACATTATAAAAGAATAAAAAAACAACAAAAATTCAGTGTGAAAATTTTTTTCTATAGATTTAGAAATATATGAAATTTATCTTATATGGTTGATAATCCAGTCGGCTAGGGCTGAGTTTGGTAATAAATAATTCCTAATTATATCTATCTGAGTCAACCTAGTTGACTTGGGCTGAAAAATATGCTGACTGCATCTCTGCAGACAGGTAAGACCCAGCCGACAAGTGCCCTGTATATGACACTGAAATATTTGATGGTGAGGCTCCATTCTTGGAGCTTTGACGAATGTGGAGTACCTCTTCACTACAATTACTCCCTACTCCGACCTGGAGTGGTTGTACCTGTTAGGGTCCTATTTATGGGTCAAATAGACGTTTTTTACCATTTAACTGTGAGTAAACAAATGACTGATATCAAATTGAATTGTTAGTGTTACATAGCAATTCTTGAAACCATTTGATTTTGTGCAAACAAATGAATAATATCAAATAAAATTATTTGTGTTTGACAACAATACTTCAAACCATTTAAATGTGTGCAAACAAATAAGCTCTGGCTTGTTTAAGGTATTATCAAGGAACTATTTTTTTACAAATCATATATTTAAGATATTTATGGATGAACAAGATTTGATATTATGTATAAAGAGGATTTAACCAACAAAGGTCGATATACCATAGAACCAAACCAACAAACCACCCAACCTAATCTCAGTGGCTTGCAATTTAATAAGGTGATAGCACCTTCTTGATTAAAACATATGAACTCTGTTTTATATAACTTCAAACAGAGACCAATGTCTCTTGCTTACTCCATGCTATACAGCAGAAACTTGACTTGAGTAGGTATATTGGCAAGAAGCACAAGCTCATCAGCATAGTCTGCATCAGTAATACTTTCTATGAGACATCATTTGCTTCTTACTTTTTTTCCTCATTTTACTTTTCATTTCCTATTGCTAAAAAAAGTGGAAACATTGCATTTCTTTTTTACATTAAGAGAATCTAAGATAAAACAATGAAAAATGTAAAAAACGAAAAAAAGAGAAAATAGGAAGAGAGAAATGTTTTCAAAGTAAATCAGTTTGGAACCAGAAAAGCAATCACCCTTTTTCCCCAAAAACTATTTTCTTTATTATTTTTTTTAAAGCTATTTAAAAAATTATACTTATTTATTTTTTTTAAAGAATATCCATTAGTACTACAAACATTTAAGATTAATCCCTTACTCTCTTGTCAAAGACCTTTTTGGCCTTTTCAGCTGCCTCTAAGCAAAACATGAGACTTTAATGTGTTGTGTTCTACCTAAGCTATTGAATTCTGTCAACAGGTTTTTTGTGGGTCTGAGAGAAAAATTGTGATGAAAAATTGCACTTTTGGTCTACATGAAAAAATTGACTAGCACTTTTCAAAAGTGATTCTATCCTACAGAGGGTGATTAAAAAAAGAGAGTAACTTGGTGACCTTAGTCAAGGGCGACCCAATGGTTCCCTTTTCAATAGCTACTACACCAAGGTGTTTGGGAGGGAGCTGCTCCATTCCCTGGATTGCTCCATTTTACTCGTGATCCTTACCTTATAATGTTGAGTGTTAAGCCAGGCAGCATCAAGTACCATTTTTTGAGTCTTTGGTATGACTTGACCTGGGATTGAACCCTGCTTTCCTGGACTATTGGTGAACACTCTACTCATTAAGCCAATGGTCCAGTTAAAAATGAAAAACCATACAAAATTACTCAAATAATAAAGACAACCACATACAAAAATGGTAAAAGGTCTAGGCCTGATGGGAAATGTAGGACTCAATCTACATTCCTTTTCTGATGATGATAACCATAATGTTTTTAATATTTTCTAGTTATGTGTAAATAGTAGGAAAAATTATGTTCGTTAGCCCTTGTAAGGTAATCAGTCTCGGACAATGCGAACTCTGAATTCAAACCACCTGTACTCAGCTGAAAGTAGACCTTGTGTCACATCCTGCTCATGGTTGAGGCATTGAATATACATATATATATATATTGGTCTAGTGGGTAGAGTGTTTGTCAATGATCCGGGAGACCTGGGTTGAATCCCAGGTTGCGTCATACCAAAGACTTTAAAAATGGCACTTCATACCTCCTTGCTTAACACTCAGCAATATAAGGTATGTATTGAGGGTAAAATGGAGCAATCCAGGGAGAGGAGTAGTGTCCTCTCCTACACCTCAATGTAGTAGCTATTGAAAAGGGAGCCTTCAGGTCACCCTTGTCTACGGTCGCCAACTTTACTTACTTTATATATATATATATATATATATATATATATATATGTGTGTGTGTGTGTGTGTGTGTGTGTGTGTGTGTGTGTATGCACTCACGCGTGTATGTGTGTGTGTGTGTGTGTAGAGAGAGAGAGAAAGAGAGAAATGTAAATAAATTGGATGGTATAGAAATATGAAATAATCAGAGAATTAATTTTTATACATGATAATATGCCAATGTTTTAGTTAAAAAGCAAAAAACCTAAAAAAACTTTTGCTTTTTTGTTTCCCTTTTTCATTTGAAAATATTTTTTTAACAAATAATTAACATCTATTATGTCACCATCCTGAAGATGGTTTTTAAAAATGAAACATTGGCATATTATCAATTGTAAAAATTACCTCCTCTAAATATTTCTGTTTTTCATATTATATATATATATATATATATAGGCAGTATTTTCTTTTTTAAATATGTTTGATTAAATATGACAGACACATCATGTCTGACTATTCTGTCTTTGATCTGTTCAAGTCATTTGACATTTGGATGGAATGAATTTAAGAAATCAATAACTCGTATGGAGACTTAAATGGATCAAAGATAGAATAGGCAGATATTGAGTACCTGTCTTTTTTAATCAAACATATATATATATATATATATATATATATACACACATTTTGATAGAGCAAAATATGTTAATCCAATTTTCAAAAATCTCTTCTTTCTAAGAAAGTATATATATATATATATATAGGAAGAAAAAAGACTTGAAAACATGATGTTGGTGTTGTAATTGTCTTCCTTTCTATATAATGTTTCACTCTTCATCGTTTGTGCAATTTCACGTACACCTTGAAAAGTTTTGAAATGCTGAAAAAGGTACTGATGCTATTATGCCATATGTCAGATGTGAACATGTGATGTTATTTACATAGAACACAATAATTAGAACAACAGTATCAAATAGACTTCATAATAACATGAATTAAAGCAAATTCTATGTTAAAAATTTCAATTTCAAAATATCACTTTAAAACTCTTAACATCAGAACACATTCATATATGATTATGTTTTTGAAAATGTGCACATGATGAAGAACAAAATAAAAAATTTCAGGTTTTTAAATCCTACTTCATATCACCCCGCACACACATGTATATGTGTATGAATATATATATATATATATATATATATATATAGATATAATCTGAGAAAAGAGACAGCTTGAAAAATCAGACATATTTTCCAAGTAGTCTAGCATTGTCTGAATGCAAATAATTTTTTCATAAATTTTTATACTTACAAGAGAGAGAAGTGTGATAAAATTTCTTATCATTATTATTTCTCTTACTTATTGCAAAGGGAAGGGGAGCCCCTATGGTGTAGTGGCTAACATGATGAACTACATCATCGTAGTAAGTGAGTTCAAACTCCATTTGTACTATTTTGTTCACTTTCAGGTTAATACCCTTAAAAAAGGTATGAACATCTTTATTTCCCAAGCTATTCATTAAATAGTATCTCAGGTTGTTTTTCAACAAGGATGACTTTGGCATTAAATAACCCACGAAAGTTGATATGTCATTAAACATTGAAACCAAAGTAAGCAACATAACTGCTTAGGTAAGTCTTATTCTTTTTTGCTTTTCATATCTTTTAGTTACCAATATTCTTTACGTATTAATTTCTTGTAGGGAAATATTCATAAAACCTGGATATAAGTTGTCTGAAGCGGATTCATGGATTTAAGCATATTTTTGTCTTTTTTGCCTCCATCATCATGATAAATTATATTCTTTTTTTAATCAGAGATGTATTTTTTATATCATTACCTATAGTATTAAGTGTGTTGTATTTTTTTGGTCACTGCAATGTTTTTCAAAATTTGACCTGTGGCTCGTATCATTTAATTTTTTCCAAACTTTATTCATATTTATTCTATCAGACGAAACAGACTTTCTAAAATTCATAGGCCTTTATCAAATGGCCCATGCGGTCCCATCTATGTTCAAGCCTGAATGAAAGAAAGTGATTAAAAAAAAAAAAAAGTAATAAATTATCAAATTACTGGATCAATAAGTCTATAGCCTAACTCATAATTATTACCTAAATATCAATCAGAAATTTCAACCATGTAATGTTTAATCTATACAATTGATAATCTCTAGTGGATTAAGTGCATCAGCAAGAAAGGAGATGACCTACAAGTACTTATCTACAACAGCTCTGTATGGCTACAGTGTTGTATATTGACCTCTGACGCGGCCGGGCTGTCAAAATAGGAAATGCACCTGTGTAAATAACAGGTGCATCTGGTCAAGGAATATCAGAATATAACCTTAACCATGGACGGGTTGAATGAGTGTGTTTTGTGACACCCACAAGAAGAAGGTGGGCATCAAATTATTATATAACTCGGTGCACAGGAAGTTCAACCAGTTGGAGAAAAGACGTGGTAGAGAAAGCCAGCACCCAACAGAGTGGGCCCTCAGGCCCCGATTGAGCAGTTGCAGTTGGAAGGAAGATGCTGGATTGAGGAACATGTTCCAGAGAGGCTGGGCCCCCAGGGCCCCGGTTGAGCAGCCCAGGAGAACGAGAAAGAAATGCGGTTATGGCCAATAGAGTGGGGGTCAATATGTTGCAGTTCTGTTTAGTCTCCAACTCCCTCTCACACATAACACTTTCAATAAAGTGAGAGGTGTATTTTTCTAAAGAACTGTGTCGCTCGTCTTTATTGTGTCATCATTATGACTCTGCATGCATATGTATTATGTGGCTATGCAACAACAGGCTGTAGTTTTGAAGACCTGCCAGATGCTAGAGAAGATAGGGTTGAATGGCAAAAGAGAGTCAGGGAAATTCGTGCTGTGTGAAATGATGATGATGATGATGATGAGGAAGTAACTACACAAAAAATGTAAATATAAACATACAATTAACACAAATCCCTAACCTCCAGGCATAAAATAATCCTAGACAGGTTGATATGCAGTTAAAATCAATCAATCTTAGTTTGGTACTAGTATGTATCACAGAAAGACAATTGTACTAACTATTAATGGTTTGCTCACCTAGTTTGCTAACTATTATATCACAAGAGGCACTCATCATTGAAAATATGTTGATTGCTTTATAGTAGTTTTGGTGTTTCACCAAATTATTCTTCTAAGAAGATAACTCCCACAAGAGTCTCTAATGAAGATATCAATAACTTGGTCATTGATTTAGAGCACCTTTTTTAGAGAGAAGATACAGGGATGATTTAGCAGGGAAATTAGAAGAAGGTTGTATGAAAGGATTTTTGAATAAGAGGCTAAGTCGCTAGCAATAGATGTACTGGATCGAGACAGCATCCTTCGGGTTACACTGGATACAATATCAGTTTATCAGATTTTAAAGCCATCAGAAATGTGGTCTCTTGGGAAAATGTAAAGTACTCTCCATCCAATTTAGCTTATTCAGTAGAAATGAATAGATTCATTTTGAATGAAAAGAAGGAAAATGAAAGACCAATTAAGATTCACACTTACTTGAGACCTCCTTTGGCAATCTTCAGACTCTCATCACAAAAGTATTATCAAGTTTGTTATGTGTGGTATTGATGCTTTGTGCATTATTCATACAAGCAAAGATGGAACATTGAATGCTGAGCGGCTGAGGAAATCATTTTGATCGGCATGTCAACAGGTGGCAGGTGTTTTTTGACACAGACAATTGATGCCATACAAATGAAGATTAAGTAGTCACTGAAAATAATAAGCAAAAGGAATATATTTTTGGTCTGTAGCAACTGTAACCATGAAATAAAAGAGGAACTCACGGAACAAGATTTTTGAAGACAGGAAAAACATAGTACGGATTTATGAAGGAGGCTCCAAAAGTAATGTCTACAATTTATTTCCAAGCACAAGAACAGTCTCTGATAGATTAATTGATTTTGATGACATATCAACCTGTCTAGAGTTATTTTTTGCCCAGAGGTTAGGGAATAATTTTCCTTGTTTTTGGACTCTAATAAAACACTTGGAGAAAAACTAAATGGGAACTACAGCTGGATGTTGTGTGCAGTTTAGGACAAATCCTGAAAGCAGTTCCTAAAAAAACAGCTGTTGTATGACCATAAACTTACCATCTCTTATTCAAAGAGCAAGACATGCTTGTCACTGCTGGTGAAGAAAGGACACACTCATAAATAAAGTTCTCATTAAGGACATTTTAGTGTTGGCTGACCAGCAAATATTCATTTTCATCAGTTCTGTGCAGATACTGGGTGCCATCAAGAGGACTTACCAAGTCTAATGACTAATAGCTATGGATGGCAAGAGAGAATCAAATGAATCCATGCTGCTGGCTTGCCTTGATGATGATAATGGTAATATATGTTCATATATACATTTTTGTGTTGTTGTTTCTGAAGAGGTTTTTGCACAGTTATATGACATCAAGTATTCCCATCAAATATAAATAATTTGCACATAGATATACGGTTTCATATATTCCTATTTAATACTAATGATTTATACACAATTATATGGCAACCCAGTTGGCTAGGACTGTAGAAGTATGTCAACTGTATCTCGGCAGAAGGATAAGACCCCTCCCTCCAACAAGTATCCTGGATATGACACGAAAATAATTTGATACTGAGGCTCCAGTCCTGGAGCTTTGGGCAATGTGCAGTACCTCTTCACTACCATTACTCCCAGGTCCACTCCAACCTGGAGTGGTAGTGGGATTGTAACTATGGGTCAAATAGAACTATTTAATCATTTACAATACTTGAAACCATTTAACTGTGTGCAAACAAATGATTGATGTTGATGTTAAATTGAATAAGTATTAGATAGAAATACTTGAAACCATTTAACTGTGTGAAAACAAATGATCTCTGGCTTGATAAAAATGTTGCTTCTACACTATTTATTTACAAATCATATATATTTGATATGTATGAATATAATCCGGCATTAAGCAACCTACAAGGGTTGATATGCCATAAAACATAACCAACCAACCAACCAACCGACCAAACAAACAAACAAACAATAATTACAGGTTTTCAAGTAATTATTTCTATTTAATAATTATCCTTTATTTGTACACAGTTAAATGCTTTTAAGTAGCTAATGATAATTCTTAGTGAACAATTATAGATTCAAGTAATCTATAATAATCTGGGAGTAATCAGAATGAAGGGGTACTCCATACTCACCAGATCTCCAGAACTGGAGTCTCATCATCAGATTAAGTTTAGTGTCATCCCCCTTTTTTTGAGAGAGTCTTACTCTTCTGCATGGGATACAGTCAGTGTATTTTAATTAGTGCAAACAAGGCACTTACCTATTGATGGATCAGGCTTCAAGAGAACAAATTCAGTGTTGGAATTTCTAAGGCAGACTGATTACTTAATCTACTGATGTAACAGGTGGCAAACTCTCCTGGCCTTTGCTCTATTCTTGGACAATACTGATAGTATGAAGAAGGAAGATTTGCAACATAGGCAACTACCTATTTTTCCATACAACATTTCGTAGTCCTGTTGCCAAGATTTTCCAAAAACAGGTTTTAAGTTATAAGGTCTGATATTTTGTAAAATATATTATTCTGAATTGTAAATATATTTGAGCCTAAAATATTTTGCTTATGAAAATTTCCTGATAAGATTTGAAGAACTAGGAATGCATCTAAGTCATAAGATTTAAACATTCAAAATATATCATCAAGTGACATTAACATTAAAAAAACGATTTCAAGATTTAAATTTTGGATAATGGAGATTTTCAGAAGCAGAAGCAATATGCTTGATGGATACAGTTAGTTCAAATAAGATTATATTGACAAATATAAACATCTGCTATATTTGTATAAACCTATACATATACTAGGTGTTTCATTGAAAATACAAAACCAAATAATTATCATTCAGCATCAGCATCATCATCATCAAGGGGTGCCAAGAGGATGACATCCATAGAACATAACTTATGAGTTAATCCAGCATTGTTTGCAAGATGGGAGGTAAGTGACTGTACAACTGCTACTTTGTAGGATGCTGCTTCCAGGTATGAGTTAAAAAGAGCATGCAGCATCCTTCTGTAGTTCCAATCTCGTTTTTTCTATAAGCATTTTGGTTGAGTAGAGAAGGATAAAAAAGTTGAATTTACAATTTATAATAAACAAATTATTAGTCACTTGTTAATACTCAACTCTGGTACTTTAGTTTTTAGCAGTTAAGATAAGTTTATCAGGTGATGTAATAATTTGAGTGTCCATTTCTTTTGTGCTTTGACAGCTCTGCTATTTTCCCAAAACAAACATATTAGTCATTAGTTAATATTTTACTCTGGTACAGTAAGGGAAAGGAGTAGTGCCCTCCCCTACACCTTGGTGTAGTAGCTATCGAAAAGGGAGCCTTCAGGTCACCCTCGACTAAGGTCGCCAACTTTACTTTACTTTACAGTAGTATTTAGCAGTTAAGATGAGTACATTAGGTGCTGTAGTCATTTGAGTGTCTATTTCTTCTGTGCTGTGACAGCTCTGCTCTTTTCCTAGGACAAACATATTAGTCATTTGTTAATACTCTATGCTGGGCCAATGGTATTTAGCTGTGAAGATGAGTGCATCATGTGCTATGATTGTTTGAGTATTCATTTCTTTTCTGTCATGACAGCTCTGCTCTTTTCCTAGGACAAACATATTAGTCATTTGTTAATACTCTATGCTGGGCCAATAGTATTTAGCTGTGAAGATGAGTGCATCATGTGCTATGATTGTTTGAGTATTCATTTCTTTTCTGCCGTGACAGCTCTGCTATTTTCCCAGGACAAACATATTAGTCATTTGTTAATTCTCTATGCTGGGCCAATGGTATTTAGCTGTGAAGATGAGTGCATCATGTGCTATGATGGTTTGAGTATTCATTTCTTTTGTGCTATGACAGCTCTGCAATTTTCCCAGGACAAACCTGTTGGTCACTTGTTAATACTCTACTCTGAGACAATGGTACTTAGAATATTTAAATCTTCCACTTCATAATTCCCAAATGAATTGATATCTGACTTAAAAGTATTTGACATAAAGGCAGAGGTGTGCTATTGAGCAGTAGTGATTATGCGGAAAAATAATGTATTGCATGTATTTACCCAACCTCTCTGCTAATTTTATATTGTCATATGCATGTTCATGCAAGATACATACTGACGCAATGAATAATAGACGCAGGAAGACTTCTTTATAAATATATATACCTCTCACTTTATTTGTAAGGGTTCGAAAAGGGTTACTCAAGGTTTGCGTGTGAGAGGGAGCTGGAGACCGAACAGAAACTTCAATATTTTGACCCCTACTCTTATGGCCGTCAACGTTGTGTCTTTCTCGTTCTCCTGATGCTCAACCGGAGGCCCTGGGGTCCACTCTGCTGGGTGCTGGCTTTCTTTACTGCATCTTATCAGCAACTTCTCTGGTCCCCAAACTCCATCGGGGTTCCCGAGGGTCCCCTTGGCCGGGTGTGGCTTTCCCTACCACATCTCGTCTCACTCCGATTGGAACTCGAACTCAACTGTCTTGACTTCTGTCTTGACTGAGCTATATAATAGTTCAACGCCCACTCGATCGCCCACTCGATCTTTGAAATTGCATGTTTAATCGTCATCAAGTGGAAATAAATGTCATGCAGTTCAGAGGTCACTCTCTTCCGGTGTGTCAGTCTATGAGAGTATCGTGGTATTTTTTAGCTCGTCCCATTTCATCAGCCAATTTCCACCCACGCGATTTCCTTTCATAACTGCCATTAGAATGTGTCACTTCCTTCCAGTGCATCACCTTGGAATGGCATTTTTGGCCGGGTCAAAGGCCAAAATACAACACTAAGAGCAGGATTTGATACAATGCCAATTTTATTAAAGCAGAATACAACTGGTTTGAATCAGAGTTTTCCTTCTCTTTGACTAGTTGCTTTACCAAGGCTAAAGAACTCCTAATTATTTATCAATAACTTGGTGGGGAGAGAGACAATATGAATTCTTGTCCTTCCCAAGAGCACAAAGTGAAATGCAAACTTCCTTGTTCAGAATTTAAATGATTCTTTTGACTCTTCAATCATAACAATTTCATGGAGCACACTAAAAAAAAAAAAAAAGTATCGTAGCTGAAAATTTGCTCTATCTAAGTGTTGTTGTGATCACTGTATCTCTTCTTGTTTTCATAGAAGTTTATAGCAGAAATTACTTTTGAAGCATCTCTTATAAAACTACTTGCTTGTATAAGGAGGAGCACTTGGTGTAATGGTTATCATCACAGTAAATGGAATCAGCAACCTGAGTTCAAATCCTGAACAAAGCTGTTTGCTTTTAACTTCATGCTAATTCCCTTGAGAAAGGCATGAATCCATCTGTTTCCTCCTTAGCTATGGGTAAATAGTAAGGTTGACTAGATTCTTTAGACTTTGTTAGGAGTCAAGAAACAGGAAAACCCTGACTTCAAATCCCCTTTACATCATTTAAATATTGACCTTATGCCACATCTTGTCGGTGGCAGAGGGGTTGAGTGAATGCATATTTGCATCTATAATTGTAAAAATCATAAAAACTGTTGCTTTTGAGTTGAGTCATTGTAGTTCAAATTTAGTTTAATTCAAGGAAATTAAAAGGTTTGGTTTGGTTTGGTAGGGCTGGGTTTATAGCATATCAACCATTGTAGGGTATTTAATGCTAAATCCTCTTTATACAAATATTAAATATAGGATTTGTAAACACATTTTGTGGATAACATTTTTAGACAAGCCTGTGCTCTGTTTTGGCACACAGTTCAATAGTTTCAAGTATTTCTATCTAATACAAATAATTCAATTCACTATTAATCATTTGTTTCTACAAAGTTAAATGGTTTCAAATCTTGTTATGTAACAGTAACAATTTAACATCAGTCATTTATTAGCATACATTTATATGAATATACATATAGGATTTGTAATTGAATAGTTTGTAGGTAATTTCATTTTTAAATGAGTTAGTAGAAATTTCTAAGCATACAAGTATTGCTATTGTTTCTATACAGTTAAATTGTCTCAATTATTGCTATTTAACATTAATAATTACATTTGACATAACTTATTTGTTTGTACGTAGTTAAATGATTCCAAGTTGTAATATCTTAACTAACAAAAAGGAAATAACCTCTGATGCCACAGGGGTTACGGCCCCTACTACATCCGGGGGATTTGGTCAATAAAGGAATATACCAGGCATAGCAGCAGATGTTCGTTTTCCCTTTGTCTTTAATCATCATCCATCTTATCAATTCATCTTGGTAATAGTCCATACCTAGCAAGTATCCATTACCTCAGACATAAAGACTTTACACAAGTATTACAATGTATCACTAACAATTTAATTAAACATCAGTCATTTGTTTACACAAGGTTAAAGGATCAAACTCTTCGATTTTTAATAATTCAATATTGCATGAGTCATTTGTTTGCACAGAGTTTAAATGTCAAACAGTTCTATTTGACTCCTAGATAGTACACTATCAGGTGCTACTACTCCGGGTCAGAGTGGACCGGGAAGCAATGACAATGAAAGTGTGCTTTACATTCACCCTGATTCACTTGTCAATCACCCTGATGCACTCTTTTTTCAGTATGGCATAAATCTTTTGATTGATGGTAATGGATTGGGGATTGTTATCATACACGTTGTCCTTCAAGAAACCCCAGAGATAAAAATCTGGGAGCTTCAGATCAGGTAAATGTGGAGACCACTCAGGTTTGCGGCGCCAGCTGATTAGGGAATTCATGGATGAGCCACTCATGGATGTTGGCTGTATGTAGAGTTGCCCCATCTTGTTAGAACCAGTGCATGTCTCTATTCACTTCATCATGTGTTCCCGCATATCAATGTAACATTCCTTTTCGATAGTGATTGCCTTCTTGTCTGTGTTTTCAAACCAAAACAGCCTGATTATTCCATGTTTTGAGATGGCCACCCTGGCAGGGTTTCTGTACCCTAATACACACAGTTATTGCTATTGACATGTCTACCAAGTTGGAAGTGTGCTTCATCACTGAACCAAACATCATCAAGGAAGTCAATCTTGTTCTTGAATCACCAGCACATCACTAAACATTTTTCCATGTCAATTAGTGTGAGTTAATGCTTGGTCTGGATTCTGTATGAGTATAGCTGAAGATCCTTCTTTAAGATTCTTTGCATCAAAGTTAAACTTCCTGCAAAATTTTGCTTGCACAGTTTTGAATGATTTTGCCTCCTAATAACTAATAACACAAAATATATCCAAGGCATTGTGATCAAGGATTAATAGTAGTTATTGTATACTATTTAGAAATCTGAAACAAAAAAGAACACAACATTATTATTATTAGAGTTATTAGCTGTCACATGGATCCCATGTTTATTGAGACACCCTGTATATATATTTACATATATATACATATATACATATTCATTTTTATCTATTTATCTATCTAAGTTAAGATAGGGTGCATACAGAGTCACTGGTGTTTAGTGACTCAGTTTCTGGTCTGATAATCACACTGGCAAAAAAATAAGCTACCATGCTTTATCAATTCTATGTTTCCTCTCTCCTTACTTAAACCTACATATGTTCTATCACTGAAAATTAGCACTCATTACTGATAAATGAAGCAAACTAGATTATATATATATATATATATATATATATAAGTTGGCCAACGTTAGTTGAGAGAAATATGAAGTCTCCCTTTTCAATAGTTACAACATCAAGGTGTAAGGGAGGGCGGGACTCCTTTACCTGGATTGTTCCACTTACCCTTGATCCATACCTTATAATGCAGAATTTTAAGCAAGGAGACATCAAGTACCATTTTTTGAGTTTTTGGTATGATGATGTGGGATGGAACCCCGTTCTGTCAGACCTTTGGTGAACACTCTAACTAATGTAATGCCAATGGGCCAGTGTATATATCTATATGAAACATCATTCTAACATTAATCTCATAACATCAGAAATCTAACATCAAACTCATAAAAATGGATGAGATGAATTTTAATTACTCTTTAAAAAATATTCCTACACCCTGGCCTATTGAATAAGCTCACTAAATGATTATGCAAATGTAGCCATAAATCCAAGTTTTTACTATTGAATCTGGAACCTGATTTGGTATTCAGCCTATTATTAGTCATCTTTCTCTTGTTGTGTTGAGGTTGTTTTATGCATTAATTTGCATATATTTTTTATCATTGGTACCATGCTGACCAAATCAGTAATAATCCTCCATTTTTTCCCCTGTATTGAAATCTGTTTCACACAGTTTCATTTAGCACGATTTCCTTTCAGTATTGTAAGAAAACTTGTATTTTTGCTGAATTCTTTAGAAAATTCCATCAATGCTGCCATTCTTCTTTTACTGAGTAGCAATTAATTTAGTGCAGTTAGTGGGTCTTATTCCATATCCTGGGATCAATTTTTTACTAATTTTGGTATTATACTTTGTAATAATGGAAAGTTTTTTTTTGTTTCTCTCTTCTTACTCTATTCTAGCATTATGCTGTCATTCATTGCATTGTGCAAGGAATATTGAGTATTTAATAGTTCTTTTCTCAATCCATTTAATCCTGAGTTTCATCTGATGATTCTGTATTTAATAATTTAATCATAAAAATGTGAGATATAAGTTTCTTTTAGGTTTATCCTGGTCTGCTGGTCAGCATTAGAGCACTTTCTTGATGAATAAGAAATTTTTCAAATGATTTATCTGCACACACACACACACACACACACACACACACACACACACACACACACACACACACACACGTGCACGCGCGCAAACACACACACATAGAAAGTATTACCATTGTGTTTAATACCCAAGAGGATCAACAGATAATATTGCAGTCCAGAGTGGAAGAAAAAGACATTTTTATTGTCAGCATTTATCAACAAGTTGTCAGTATTCATAGGTACTTACAATAAAGTGTATTATTTGTTAGCAAATTTAAAGAGCTCTTTTAAAGATACAAATGATCTATGAAAGGTAGTGTTAGTTTAATTGTATGATGATATTTTTATTAAACTAGCAAAGTGTTAGCTGTCATATGGCAGTGTAAATGTTGGGAATTTATTTTTGTCATTGTGGGTAATATCAGTTTTGCTTTTCAAGTCATCCATACATAAGCTGTTCCATCTTATATTTGTAAATTTAAGTTTAAATCTAAATATATATTCACAAATGATAACCAACCCAGTTGGTTGGGGATGCAGAATATGTCTACTGCATCTCAGCAGTAAGACCCAACAATCCAATAAGTGTCCTGCATGTATCACAAAACCATCTGATGGTGAGGCTCCATTTCAGGAGGTTTGGGAAATGTGGGGTACCCCTTTATTGCCA